>ML838158.1:13260-23823 GCA_009831015.1 Picea engelmannii | reverse complement strand
TCAGTGGTGAAATATCCACTCACCTTGTTCCACAACTTGGTCTCAGGGATGAAAGACTCCTCCACACCATTCTAGTCTCAGGGCCAGTTTATCGAGGGAGGTTCGATCCAGCTTATCCTGAGGGCCTAGGGCCATTCCGACAGCTGGGTTTTGTTTACAGGGGCAGGACCACCAGTTTGATGGATTTTCTGGAGGGTTATCATCATTCTATATTTTTCTGCAGATTGGGACGTTGTGGAGCCATAGGGGACGTCCTGTGATTCAGTAAAACTTAGATCTAGGGAGATCTGCTTGAGATCTGAGCCCGAAACTTCTCCCACGGGGTTCTCATAGCCCGATCTATATTCTTGGAGAGTTTCAGAGCATTTGGAAGCCTCCTTCATCAGGGCCGAACCAGCTAGGGTTTCAGTCATCCAGTGGGGCACACCATTTAGTGAAGAATTCATATATACGGGGTTTGAGAGTGGATTTGGGAATTTGGACATCTAGGTTTTCCTTACAATTTCCCGATCTATCATTTGGCATATTTCTCGGGATGATTGGACACTTTTGGTAGCAGGGCAAAATTATTCAGGGCTTCAACATTCTAGCAGGACATGGCACTTTCCAGCTTGGAGGTTGAGCATTAGTGCGGCTCAAATCTGCTTGATTTAGTCTTCATTGTATATCCATCCTTTGGAGGCTTATTTTGTATTGTCGAGAGAATTTTGTAGCAGCTCATATCTATTGCTTGTACGACCATCTGAGGTTTATGCCATATTGACCATCTATTGTATTGATCTTACATTGCTCATAATAAAAAGGTCAGATCTTTGCTTGTGCTTCTACATCTTGAATATATTGTGATCTTCATGTGTTGATGAATCTTGTATGCACTTAATAACTCAATAAATTAGTAGTAGTTAGTGATTCCAAGGAAGAATTTGGCTTGGGATCATTACAATATGAGATGAATCTTCCTGAGTAGCCACAAATGGCATGGCTATGTCAATGGGACATAGTGGCTGGAATCCCAAGCCCACTTCAAAGGGGTTGTGACTGGTTGAGCTATGGAGAGCCCGGTTGTAGCTGTGTTGTACATAGGGGAGGCTCTCATCCCATGTACGTGGATGCTTTGAATTGTACATGCACAGAATGTGTACTATCATTCGATTGATGACCTTTATCTGGCCATCAGTTTGTGGATGGAAAGTTGTGGACTTGGTGAGCTTGGTGTCCATCATCGACCAGAGGCTGGACCAAAAGGTACTGAGGAACCTACTGTCCTGATCTGAGATGATAGACTATGGGATCCCAAAGTGTACCCACACTTGTTCAATGAAGAGTTTAGCAGTGGCTTTTGCTGTGATATTCTTCTTGCAGACCATCATAATAGACATCTTCGAGAATCGGTCGATGACCACAAAAACACAGTCATTGCCATGCTTAGTAGAAGGAAGGCCTGACATGTAATCCATAGAGATGGATTCCCAAGGTCGACGGCGGGTAGGAAGCAGAGTATAGAGGCCTTGCTTCTTGATGGTCGGTTTGGCAATCACGCAAGTAGTGCAGGAATTGATGTAATTCCCGACATCTTGTCGAAGGTTCGGCCAATAGAAATACTTTTGCAGTACTGCCACAGTTTTCTCTACCCCGAAATGCCCAGCGACCCGACTGTAGTGCACCTCCTAAATCATCTTGGCACGCTCGCTTGAAAGAACACAAAGGTGTCCCAAGTGACAAAGAAGGGCATCTTGGAGGTGAAAATTGGGAACTTGCTTACCCTCCAAGAGTGTATTGTATGTGTAGCCGAATTTTGGATCACTTGTGTAGAGAAGCGGCCAATTGGAAGTCTTGTGCCCACAAGAGTTGAGAACAGTGGTTAGCGCCACGATGGATGGTCGACTGAGGCAGTTTGCAACATTATTGGTGCTGCCTTTTTTGTACTTAATGTTCAAATGAAACTATTGCAATTATGTGGACCACTTATGATGGCGATTATTCTGCAACTTCCCTTGTGTCTGTATGAGCTGCAAGGGTCGATGGTCTGTGTGGATGACCATTTCCTTTCCCAAAATGTAATGCTTCCATTGCCGACAAGCCTACACAATGGAATACATTTCTTTGTCATAAGTGGGATACTTCCGGACTGTGTCGGAAAGTGTCTCACTGTGATATGCCACTGGATGCCCATGTTGAGTAAGGACTGCCCCAATAGCATAGTCAGAGGCATCTGTCTCGATCTCAAATGGTTGTTGCAAGTCTGGTAATGTGAGCACTGGTGCAGAGTAGAGGCAATGCTTCAACTCCCCGAACGCCTTCTGTTGAGATTCAGACCAAAATAATTTTTCTTTAGCTCCTGCCTTTGTGACTTGACTCAAGAGCCAAGTGATATGAGAGAATCCCAACACAAACCTACGGTAGAAATGGGCAAGACCTAAAAAGTTGTGGATATCTGTTAGGGTGGTTGGGGCTGGCCAATCTTGAATGACTTAGATCTTTGTTGGATCCACATGCACCCCTCTCTCATCAATAATGTATCCCAGATACTAAACCTGGGTTATGCCAAAAGTGCATTTCTCCAAATTGGCACACAACTTGTGTTGCCGCAGTGTTTGGAGGACCTGTCAGATGTGGTGGAGGTGCTCTTCCCAAGTTTGGCTGAAGATCAGAATGTCATCCAAGTACACCACTACAAATGAGTTGGTGAATGGTTGCAGGATGTCGTCCATTAGCCTCATGAAGGTTGCAGGGGCATTCGTCAACATGAAAGGCATGACCAACCATTCGAAAAGGCCCTCCTTGGATTTGAATGCATTCTTCCACACATCAGAGGGTTCGATTGGTACCTGGTTATACCCAGACTTCAAGTCGATCTTGCTAAAATATTTCGCCCCCTTGAGTTGGTCCAGAAGGTCATCAATCCGTGGGATCGGGTACCTATTCCGGACAATGATCTTGTTTAGTGCCCGATAGTCAATGCAAAGTCTCCAAGTCCCATCCTTCTTCTGCACCAACACGATTGGGCTCCCACAGGGTGACGAACTTGGCCGGATGTGACCTTTATGCAACATCTCCTGAATCTGCCTCTTGATTTCAGCATTCTCCAGGATAGAGCGCCGATAGATGGGTCCATTGGGCAGCGATGCACCTGGGGTCAGATCGATGGGTTGCTTGACCTGCTAGTGTAGAGGCACCCCTATGGGGGAGGTGAAGATGTCCTCGTACTCCTTTACGAACTTATCCATCTATTTTTTTTGTGCAACGGGGCCTTGTCTGGAGGTCATGGCCACAGTCTTCCTCTTTCCCTGAGGGTGGATCATCAGGAAAAAAAATTCTTGGTTTTGGAAATGAGCTTATTGCATTGTTTTGTAGTAACCAAAGAGATGGTGGTAGGCGGTGCTATCTCCGGTATCCTGTACAGCTTATTGCCCAAAGTGATAATAACAACACGAGGCCTGGACTCATACACAACATGTCTCTTCCACAAGTACAGTTGGCCTAATAATACATCAGAAACATCAAGAGGAGAAATGTCACATAATACCTCATCCGTGAAGGGCTTGATGTTGTAGGGAAGGCGACATTGTTGACTGACGCAGAGGTCTCGTCCTTGGTGAAACCACCCGATGGTGTATGGTTGTGGGTGTGCTATGGTCGGCAAGCCCAGCCGCTTCATGACCTCTACCGAGATGAGGTTCTTCTGGCTCCCGTTGTCAACAATGAACTGCAATGGGGAACCCTTTACCCACATCTTGGAATGGAAGAGATGCTCCACCTCCTTTGGATCTTCTGGTTCCTCCTTCTGGATCTTCGTGGTGGCAACAGTGGCATTGGGCTCCGCATTGATAATATGCTTCCCCCTATCATTCCCCTTGTCAGGTTCTGATTCAGAGTCAGAGCATGCATCTAATTCATAAGCCTTCAACTCGGCTACCAGTGACTGTTTGGCCCGACACTCACTTGTGTTGTGAGTGGAGCTCTTATGGAACTCACACCACTTCCTCGTGTCCTTTTTTGGATTTGTGGTGTTTTTCTTTGCTTGTGGATTTGGCGGGTTGTCCTGGGCTGCCCCGCCTTGGCTTGGTCCTTTGTTCTGCGATTTGGGGGTACCTTTCTCTTGCTTCTGATTTGCAGACCCAAAGTCTCGCTTCTTCTGTTTGAACTTCTACTCAATCTTGAAAGCATATCGATATGCCACACCAAGCGAGGAGATGTCAAGGAACTCCATTTCCTCCTGAATGTATCTGTGCAGACAACTGCGGTACTTTAACACCAAATGTTTCTCTGAATCTTTGATACCCAACTTTGTGCAAAGGGTATGAAACAGATTCGTCATCTCATGCACATCTTGGTCCCTTTGTTTCCGCAGCGTAGTCCATTGTATGTATTTGTCCTCATAGCTCCCCATGGGATAATATTGTTCCTTGATGGTGTCTCAGAAAGAATTCTGAGTGGGTGCAGCCGAGAACAAAGAGGGTTCTCCCTCGCCCTCTTGCTCCGAGTAGGTTTCCCACCAGTCCTTGACATGGGGGGCGTCTTTGAGGACTGCAAAAATAATCTTTTCTCAGTCAGAAAAGTCATGAACCGAGAAATATCCTTCTAACAGATTCAACCATCTATCTAAGACATCTGCATCTATTTGGCCCTCAAATATGGGAATGTCAAAGTTTACTTGTACCTTAATCTTAACAAGTTTTTATAAAAGATTTAATGAGAAAAAAATCCCTTTTTTACTAACCTTCCCTTTTTCTTCACCTTTTATTAAAAAGAAATAGAATTCACCTTTTAATTAAAAAAAAACAAATATAATAAACCCTAACTTATTCCTCCACCCTTTTTTTTTCATATTATATTTGAATCCAAAATATAATAAACTTTGAACCCTCCACGTGACTTTACTTTAAAAAAGAAAAGTCAACCCCTTCATCCATTCAAAAAATAAATCATAACTTAAATTTCTTTCATGCCAATAATTTTTTGTTTGTTTGAAGGAGTCGCCGCACCTTCCAAGTGAGTGGACTGCGTGTGTGCTTCAAAGGGAAGCTGCAGCTCCCTTATGCTTTGACTGCGGAAATAAAAAAACTTACACAGGGATCCGCCGCACCTCCTGATGCATCCGGGCTGTGGAAATTTCAAAAAATTCACCAGAGCGTAAGTGTACAGTAGTGGCCGACACGACCTCTGAGAGGAGAGACCTACGGAAATTTGGAGATCTACACACTTCCAAAAAACAAATTGATGCCCTCGACTGCCTTCTCCTCAAACCCCCTCTGATACCATTTGTTATAATCTGCCAATGTGGAAAACAAAAATTAACATAAGACAATCAATAAGAATGCACAAAGAAACACATCAATTTATGTGGTTCACCCAAACGTTGGCCTACATCCACCAAGCATCGGTATCGATTGTCTTATTATTCAGATCAAGGAGATTACAACAGGGTCACACTCCTCACTCTCATAGCCTCTATGGGCATACATCAATTTATAGCAATGTACATTAGAAACTGATTATTAAATGTAAACTCATCCATATTCTAACTTGGGCGTATTGGTTACAACCAACACTGGATTACAGTATCTGGAATCCTATTCATGGAAGAATTCATTGTCACTGTTTCCAACACTTCTTTATCTTTGCATATATTTCATGGATCAATGTAGTTCTTGATAGCTATGAACGAATGAAACTCACATGTATTCTAAGTGTTTTGACTTGTACTCTCCTAGTGTCCCATTTGAAAATGTCATTTCTTCACTTTCACATGCAAACTGAGTTAATCCAAGAAAAGTAAGTGAATCGAAATTTAGAGTATTATGTGAAAGATTAAAATATTTATTGCAGATCTATAATAATCATAAATATTATGTGGAAGTTGCAATGCTTTATCATTATGGATGAAGAAACATATTTTCTATAATTAGTTCATCATTATGTGCATGTACTATGTAGAGGATATAATTATGGATATTATCCCACAAACAAGGGGTCTTATACATCGATTTGGTGTGTGGCTCACTGACCTTAAAAATGGATTATTATTATTATTGTATTTACTATAAATGTAGGTCTTTATAGTTGTGTATGAGAAAAATTACCTTAAGTATATCCATATTTTTAAGTGTAACTTGTAAAATTAAAATTATCTTGTAACAACTAGATATTATAGAAAAAAATAAACAATGAGAAGAGTTTCATTAAATGAGCTCATAAATTTTATAGCATCTTTGGATTTTGCTATTTTTTCCACTTTAAAAATCAAAGATGGATCATTATATAATTTGTCATTTATTTTGGTAGTTTCTAGGTGGAGAAATTGGAGTCATTAGCTTGTAGGGCCCATTGTATGAATAGGTCTCGCTTTGATGATTTGGCATCCAAAAACTTCCAGAGCCTATTTGACGTCTTAAACAACCATTCCTCAACCTTTTAACAGTTTTCTACACATAAAGAGATTAATGGCACAATATTCACCTCAATTGGAGTTCATATGATGCAGGAGCATCACAACAACAAGCGAGCGTGGGACAAAACGCCAACGCATTTTGGCACATGATGAATTGTTTGAAATGTTTTGAAGTTTGATATGCCAAACATAAATGAAACAATTAAGAAAGGGCATACTTGTAGATTGTAATCAGACCTTGAGCATCCTGCTCTCGTCTGAAGGACTAAGAGGCATTTATGCTAGTAAATGTAAGTAGGTAGCTTTGAATTCTTAGATTAGACAGTTTTAGGAGCCAGAGAGAAAACAAATATAGACACCCTCACTTGTATCATTGTAACATTAGCAACATTATCAATCAAGAGAGCATAGAGAAGAAGAAGCAGAGAGCTGCGTAGATAAAAAAACCCATGTATAGAAGTCCTGGATTAATACAAAGATCTTTAGTTCATACTCATGGTGTTCAATTGCTTTCTGTGTTTGTACATGTTGATTGATATATGCTTGTTTACTCTCTGTTATGCATTTTCTTTGATGCGAGAATGTATGATTTCATATTTAATGTCTGAAATCTGAAGAGAGGGAGAGTAAGGAAATGAGTTTCAATTGTTTCTCTGTCTGAACAAGAGTTTTCCTGCAAGGAGTGCAGTGAAATTGTCCGCAAGGTGTGCATTGATAGAAGTCAGAGTTCGTCTCTACAAGCTCGGGAGGGATAGCATTGTTCTCATTCTCACAGAAGTGCAAGTTAAGCACAGGAGCCGTGCAAGGGGTGCGCTGGCTGAGTAGATTCTCATAGTTTGTAACCTGAGGGAAGAATTGAAGGACTACTACTGCAAAAAGAGTGCACAGAGTCTAAGAATTCAAATACTTGGAGTGTATTTGAAGAAGTGCCACAAAGAGTGTGCGCAAGAATTTTCCCCAAATAACTTGAGGATTTTTCAATCAATCTCAGGAGGGATAGGATATTCGAAGCTGTCGAAGAAAAGCTCAGGAGGTTTAGTACCTTGAAGCATTCAAAGGGGAGGCGTTGCAAAGTTACTTGCAGGCAAATAAGTTCTAGCGAAGGAATACTGTGTTCGCTTCGCAAGATTCGTCAAGGAGGCATTGGACGGTCGGAATTCTCCATGGAGAATTCACGAAGTCCTGAGAGCCATCGGATCGTGCAGGGGAGCAGGGGAGTTATGGTTTAAAAACATTTACATCAAGATTCGCAAGGTTGCGAAAGGCGAAGTCACGAAACCATAAAAGAATCTAAGCCGTCTGTTAGGAGGACATGTGTTGCAAGATCACCCGTATCAGGGATTTGGACATCGGAGGTCAGAAAGAGAAGTCCTTCAACTTCGTGAGTGGTGAAGTCATGAGAGAATCGCAGCCATCCATCGGAGGAGGACAGGTGGCATAGATCAAGGGATCTCGCGAACTTAGAGGTTCGCAAGGTGAGAGCCCAAAGATTGAGTGCTCCAAGTCGCGAGTGGCGAAATCGAGAGGAGCTAGGACAACCGTAGGATCTAAGCCAACAGGGGTCGTTGAATCACTCATGTAATCTCATTTCAGGGTTTCATGGGCTGAAGAGCCGAAAGCTTATCATCAGGATTTGTGAAGTCGCGAAGTCTGAAACTCTAAAAGGAAGGAAGTTCCATAGTGGGACCCGCGTTGACGATGTGTCGGAATTTTAACATTTCGACATATCGGCAGATAGGAAGTCCAGATTTTTTTCCCGAAAGCCCTGAAGTCGTGAGTTGCAATAAGGAGTAGCGAGGAGTTCGGGATCCCGACACCTCGGGTGTCAGGATACAAGGAAGTATCACTTCGGGAAGCGAAGTCGCGAAGTGTCGAAGCTGGGCATGAGGGAAACGTGGTAGAACCGCAAGGTGGGCCCGTGCAATAGATAGGAGAACACGTGTTGCCTGGAAAGAAGGAGTCAACACCCGTTGACCTCTTGCATCTTGGGGATTCGTGAGATAAGGGAATGAGGGTTCAAACCTTCGACTTGCGAAGTCGTGAGCAGTGAGAACACGAGGAGAAAAGTCGACATCTCTTCTCAGGGTTTCGTGAAAAGAAGGTGCCAAGGTTGGATGCCACAACTCGCGAAGGTGTGAGTAGCGAGAGGAGCTAACGTTAAGCCTAGCCGATGGTCACGCGTGGAAGGCCCTGACAAAAGAAGAGCTATACCCATTTCGTGATCTCGGGTATCACGGGATTGAGAAGGAAGAGTCGGGAGTCATGACTAACGAACTTGTGAGTTGTGAGTTGCGACAAGCACCTTTGGAATTGGGCCTTGGTCATAGCGTTGTGGTCGCACGAAAAGGCGGAGCTCGCGCCTAGTGTTGTTTGCATAGGAGAGCTTCCGAAAAGGACTTGTGGATTGATAATTTGTGATTCCAGCAGGGAATCTAAAGAGATGATTTGGCTCGAGGGAGATAAAGAACGATCCTTTGAGTGGATCTCGGCCTGAGGGCCGATAGGTCTGCATCAGAGTGGTATCATAGATTGACTCTGTTTGTATACTTCAGACAGGGAAAGTGAGAAATAAAATCTTATCCATGCCGCTGAGAAGAAGAGACAGACAAACACCTGATCCACCAGAGGATAGGGAGATGTCAAGAGAAAGGGGTAGGCAGGTGCCAAATCCAGCCATGGAAAGAGATATACATGACCTATGCACCAGATTCGTGGACATGGAAATAAAGCAAAGGCGCACAGCTGGTGTTGGAGATGTCAGTGATTTCGGAAGTGAAAATGAAGTTGGATGTGAAGGAGAAGAAGTCACAACAGAAGTTGCAGCAAATGAACGGTTGATTAGGTTTGTTGCAAGAATGGGTGTTAAGGCAAAAATGGATATTCCAGTATATGAAGGAAATCTGGAGGCTGAAGAGATTCTAGATTGGATTAGAGCTCTGGACACATATTTTGACTATGAAGATGTCAAGGAAGACAAAAAGGTCAAACATGCTATCACAAGATTGAAAGGACATGCAGAATTGTGGTGGGATGAACTACAAGCTGACAGATGCTGCAAAGGCAAGCATAAGATCAATATTTGGGATAAGATGATTGCAAAGATGAAGGCAAACTTTATTCCCAAAGATTACCAAATTACTCTGTTTCGGAGAATGCAGAATTTGAGATAGAAGCCGATGTCAATAAAGAAGTACACTGAAGAATTCTACAGGCTGAACATCAGGGCAGGTCATCGCGAAAGTGATGATGAAAAAGTTGTCAGGTACATGAATGGTCTGAGATACGACATTTAGGATGAGATGAGCATGATGACCATCCGAACGGTGGAGGAATCTTATCAGATGGCTCTAAAATCTGAAGAGAAGCTGAGCCACAAACAAGGTCAAAGAGGCCAAGGCAGAAGTCATCCCAAAGGAAAATCAGTTGCCCAGGATAGAAATCAGAAACCCAAGGAAGAGTGGAAGAAACCTCAGACTCAAACTGAGAGAGGTGGAAGCTCACAGAGAGGGAAACATAGTGAACAGAGAGGTCAGTATGCTGATGGAAACATTTTTTCTCGTACCAGAGGTAGAGGAAGAGGAAGAGGTGGAGTGGTGAAATGATTCACATGTGGAAAGGTTGGACATAAATCTTATGAGTGTCCATACATAAATAAATAAGGTGGTGAGACTTATATTGCAGAAGCACAAAGAAGGAATGTTGAGGCAGAGGATGCTGAAGGCGAAAGATCGTTGATGATGCGAAAAGTTCTCTTAACACCAGAGAAGGAGGTGGAGAGTTCGGTCCAAAGGAACAGACTTTTTTAGACCGCTTGCAAGACCAAATATTGGGCATGCAAATTCATCATGGACAGTGGTAGCACAGATAATATTGTTTCTATAGAGATGGTAGAGAAGCTGGAGTTGGAGACGATTGAACATCCAAGCCCATATAGAGTTTCATGGCTACAAAAAGGACATCAGGTAAATGTCACTAAACAATGATTAGTTGAATTTAAAATAGGAGGGTATAAAGATGAAATACTCTGTGATGTTATTCCCATGGATGTTTTTCATCTATTGCTAGGTAGACCGTGGAAATATGACAAGAATGTGATTCATGATGGAAGAAGAACACATACACCCTAGAGAAGAATGGGAGAACTCACATGTTGCTTCCAATCAAAGATAAAG
>ML838158.1:0-13210 GCA_009831015.1 Picea engelmannii | reverse complement strand
AGAACACATACACCCTAGAGAAGAATGGGAGAACTCACATGTTGCTTCCAATCAAAGATAAAGAGGTGAAACCTGAAGTAAGCAACACTGTACTTCTCATGAGTGGGAAGGAACTTCTTACATAGGTTAAGAAGAAGGAGGAATCACAATTCATTGTGGTCAGGAAGCCTAAAATTGTTTTAACCAGTACAAGGGTAGATGATTTACCAAAAGAGATTCAGAAAATGTTGGAAGAGTTTGCTGACATAGTAGTGGATGAACTACCTCGTTCGTTGCCATCGATCAGAAGTGTGAGTCATCATATTGATCTCATACCTGGAGCTAGTTTACCAAACAAAGCAATGTACATATTGACGCCACAGGAGAATGAAGAAGTCAAAAGACAGGTCCAGGATTTAATGGACAAAGGGTTGGTTAGAGAAATCTTGTGTCTGTGTGTTGTTCTGACAGTGCTCAGTCCGAAGAAAGACAGAGGCTAGAGGATGTGTACTGACTCGAGAGAAATCAACAAGATAACCATCAGGTACAGATTTCCATTGCCAAGAATGGATGATTTGATGGATTGCTTGAGTGGGGCCAAATTTTTTTCAAAGATTGATTTGAAAAGTGGATATTATCAGATTTGTATGAGAGAAGGTGATGAATGGAAGACAACCTTCAAGACTAATGAAGGGTTGTATGAATGGCTTGTTATGTCATTTGGCTTAACGAACACGCCAAGTACTTTCATGAGGTTGATGAATGAAGTCCTGAAGGATTTCATCGGAAAATTTTTCATCGTGTATCTGGATGACATACTGATTTTCTGTAAAACAGAGGCAGAGCATCTGAAACATTTGGCTACAGTGATGTAGAGGCTATAGCAAGAGAAGCTACTGATAAATATGAAGAAATCCTCATTCATGAATACATAGCTCATTTATTTGGGTTTTGTTATTTCTGCAGATAAGTTGAGGATGGATCCAGATAAAGTGGAGGTGATTAAGAATTGGCCATCGCCAAAGAGTATCATTGAAGTTTGAATTTTTCATGGATTGGCTAGTTTCTACTGGAATTTCATTAGGAATTTTAGTGGAATTAGTGCACCGATGATGGACACAGTGAAGAAGAAACACAAGTCTTTTCACTGGACAGAAGAGGCTGAGAAAAACTTCAATTTGTTGAAGAAGAAAGTCACAGAACAACCAATTCTGGTGTTGCTAGATTTTAAAAAGACATTTCAAGTAAAATGTGATGCAAGTGGATTTGCAATAGGGGTAGTCTTGAGCCAAGAAGACAAGCCGATAGCATACTTCAGTGAGAAGCTGAATGAAGCGAAAGTGAAATACTCCACGTATGACAAGGAGTTCTATGCTATTATTTAGGCATTGAAGAAGTGGAGACACTATTTGATTCCTAAGGAGTTTGTCTTATACAGTGACAAGCATGCTTTGCAATTTGTGACTCAATAGGAGAAGTTGAATCAAAGACATGTTAAATGGGTTGAATACATGCAGAATTTTACTTTTGTAATTATGATATTTTTGGAACTGCTAACAAAGTTGTTGATGCTTTGAGCAGGAAATGTTTGTTGTTGCAGGAGTTCAGAGTCAAAACACTAGGTTTTGATGATCTCAGGGACATGTACAGAGATGATCCATAGTTTAAGGAGGCGTATGAAGCAGCTGAGAATCCATTTCTCAGGGACAGAAGCCAGTGGATAGAATACATGATCCAGGATGGATTGTTATTCAGGGGCAATCAATTATGTATTCCAAAGGGCTCCATGTGGGAAAATTTGTTGAAGGAGAAACATAGTGGAGGATTGGTCGGGCATTTCGGTCATGACAAGACATTCTCAAAGTTAAAAGAATCATGTTTTTGGCCAGGAATGAGAGTAGACTTCAAAAGATTCGTGGATAGATGCCGAATTTGACATCATTCAAAAGGAAAGAGGCTGAATGCAGGCTTTTATCAACCATTACCCATACCTGACAGGCCGTGGGATGCAGTCAACATGGAATTCATATTGGGGATGCCGAGAACACAAAGAGGGTTTGTTTAATCTTTGTAGTGGTAGAAAAAATTTCTAAGATGGCACACTTCATACCGTGTCAGAAAACCAGTGACGCAACTCACATTGCGATTTTTTTTTTCAAAGAAGTCATTCGACTTCACGGCTTACCAAGGAGCATAGTTTCAGATCGAGACACCAAGTTCGTGGGACACTTCTTGAGAACCTTATGGAAAAAGATAAGACCAAACTTATCATTCAGTTCATATTATCATCCTCAGACGGATGGACAGACATAAGTTGTGAACAAAGTTTGGGAGACTTGCTAAGGAGCTTGGTGACAGAACACCACAATCAGTGGGACAATATTCTGCCACGGGCGGAATTTTCTTATAATGATTCAATCAATAGAATCACAGGGAAGATTCCATTCCAAATTGTTTATCGAACACAACCAAGAGGAGTCTTTGAACTGAGGGATTCAGAACGGGATGAGATAAGAAGTGCTAGTGAAGAATATTTTGTCGAAGAAATGAAGGAACTTCACAGCCAGGTGAAGGAGCAATTGCAGAACTCGAGCCAACAGTATAAGCGAAGAGAAGATCAACACAGGAGACAACTTCAATTTGAGGTTGGTGATTTGATTCTTGCACATCTAAGAAAGGAAAGATTCCCGAAGGGGACATATAACAAACTGAAGATGAAGAAGATTGGACCATGTAAGGTCTTGAAGAAATTTGGGGCAAATGCTTACGAGATTGAATTACCCGATGGGATCGGAATTTCTTCGATATTCAATGTCTCATATTTGTACCCATACAAAGTTGGAGCAGACAGTGAACAACCAGAGGTTCAGTGGAAAAAACAGATGCCAGTTGCAGAGAAACCACAAATGGAAAGCAAACAGGACAAAAGAGTTAACAAAAGGACCAGGCGAAAGGAATATTTTGAATACTTGGTCAAGTGGAAGGGACATCCAGTTGAAGATTCCGGCTGGGAGAATGAAGAAGAGATCCATAAGCATGGATAGACTGTGCGAGAGCTCATGGATAGGAGCCCATGAAAATTTTCAAGCGAGGGAGTATGATGCAGGAGCATCACAACAATAAGCGAGCATGGGACAAAACGCCAATGCATTTTGGCACATGATGAATTGTTTGAAATGTTTTGAAGTTTGATATGCCAAACATAAATGAAACAATTAAGAAAGGGCATACGTGTAGATTGTAATCAGACCTTGAGCGTCCCGCTCTCGTCTGAAGGACTAAGAGGCATTTATGCTAGTAAATGTAAGTAGGTAGCTTTGAATTCTTAGATTAGACAGTTTTAGGCGCCGGAGGGAAAACGAATATAGACAGCCTCACTTGTATCATTGTAACATTAGCAACATTATCAATCAAAAGAGCATAGAGAAGAAGAAGCAGATAACTGTGTAGAGAAAAAAACCCATGTACAAAAGTTCTTGATTAATACAAAGATCTTTAGTTCAGACTCATGGTGTTCAATTGCTTTCTGTGTTTGTACATGCTGATTGATATATGCTTGTTTACTCTCTGTTATGCATTTTATTTGATGCGAGAATGTATGATTTCATATTTAATGTATGAAATCTAAAGAGAGGGAGAGTAAGGAAATGAGTTTCAATTGTTTGTCTGTCTGAGCAAGAGTTTTCCCACAAGGAGTGCAGTGAAATTGTCCGCAAGGTGTGCGTTGACAGAAGTCAGAGTTCGTCTCTGCAAGCTTGGGAGGGATAACATTGTTCTCATTCTCGCAGAAGTGCATGTTAAGCACAGGAGCCATGCAAGGGGTGCGCTAGCCAAGTAGATTCGCAGAGTTTGTAACCCGAGGGAAGAATTGAAGGATTGCTGCTGCAAAAAGAGTGCACAGAGTCTAAGAATTCAAATACTTGGAGTGTATTTGAAGAAGTGTTGCAAGGAGTGTGCATAGGAATTTTCCCCAAAGAACTTGAGGATTTTTCAATCAAGCTCAGGAGGGATAGGATATTCAAAGCTGTCGAAGAAAAGCTCAGGAGGTTTAGTACCTTGAAGCATTCAAAGGGGAGGCGTTGCAAAGTTACTTGCAGGCAGATAAGTTCCAACGAAGGAATACCGTGTTTTCTTTGCAAGAGTCGTCAAGGAGGCATTGAATGGTCATAATTCTCCATGGAGAATTCGCGAAGTCCCGAGAGCTGTCAGATCATGCAGGGGAGCAGAGGAGTTAGGGTTTAAAAACCTTTACATCAAGATTCACGAGGTTATGAAAGGCGAAGTCACGAAACCAAGAAAGAATCTAAGCCGTCTGTTAGAAGGAGGACACGTGTCACGAGATCACCTGTATCAGGGATTCAGACATTGGAGGTCAGAAAGGGAAGTCCTTCAACTTCGCGAGTGGTGAAGTCGCGAGAGAATCGCAGCCGTCCATAGGAGGAGGACAGGTGGTAGAGATCAAGGGATCTCGCGAACTCGGAGGTTCGCAAGGTGAGATCCCAAATATTGAGTTCTCCAAGTCGCGAGTGGTGAAATCGCGAGGAGATAGGATAGCCATAGGATCTGAGCCAACAGGGGCCGTTGGATCACTCACGTAATCTCATTTCGAGGTTTCGTGGGCTGAAGAGCCGAAATCTTAGCATCAGGATTCGCGAAGTCGTGAAGTCCAAAACTCCAAAAGGCGGGAAGTTTTGTAGTGGGACCCGCGTTGACGATGTGTTGGAATTTCGACATATCGACAGATAGGAAGTCGAGACTTTTTTCCCGAAAGTACCGAAGTCGCAAGTTGCGATAAGGAGTAGTGAGGAGTTCAGGATCTTGACACCTCGGGTGTCGGGATACAAGGAGGTAGCGCTTCGGGAAGTGAAGTCGTGAAGTGTCGAAGTTGGGCATGAGGGACACATGGTAGAACCGCAAGGTGGGCCTGTGCAATAGATAGGTGGACACGTGTTACCTAGAAAGAAGGAGTCAACACCCGTTGACCTCTCGCGTCTCAGGGATTCATGAGATATGGGAATGAGGGTTCAACCCTTCGACTTGCGAAGTCGCAAGCAGTGAGAACGCGAGGAGAAAATTCAACATCACTTCTCATGGTTTCATGAAAAGAAGGTGCCAAGGTTGGATGCCACAACTCGCGAAGGTGCGAGTAGTGAGAGGAGCTAGCATTGAGCCTATTCGATGGTCACGCGCGGAAGGCGCTGACAAAAGAAGATCTATACCCATTTCGTGATCTCGGGTATCACGAGATTGAGAAGGAAGAGTCGAGAGTCACGACTCACGAACTCACGAGTTGCGAGTTGCGACAAGCGCCTTTGGAATTGGGCCTTGGTCATAGCGTTGTGGTCGCATGAAAAGGTGAAGCTTGTGCCTAGTTCTTTTTGCACAGGAGAGCTTCCGAAAAGGACCTATGGATCGATAATTTGTGATTCCAGCAAGGAATCTAAAGAGCCGATTTGGCTCGAGGGAGATAAAGAATGATCCTGTGAGTGGATCTCAGCCCGAGGGCTGATAGGTCTGCGTCATCATATGAGGAAGTTGTGTTGGAGTTACTTCACACACACCTAAGATTTATTTTTCCTAAGGTTTTTCCTTGTTTATTAGTCATTATTCAGTCTCTTATATTTTAGGAAGAATATTCATCTAGGGAGAGTATTCTCTTCATTTTTCACTTCAGTTTGATTAGTTGAGTGGAGTCTAGATGTTACATTGCGATTATCACCATGCAACATTGGGATCATCACTAGCTAATGCGCATTGTCCTTAGGATCATCACCATACTAGTGCATTACTCACGATTCCTCGATATCCTCCTCACTTCACTCTATTTCAGTAAGTTAACTAAAGACTGATAGACTAGTTAGCTCAAACTAGGTGGGAGTTCACTCCCGTAACTGTCTGAGAGACTAGACTAGGTGGCAGTTTACTCTCGTAACTGTTGGTGTCTGTACAAATCACTCTAGATCACCACTATGGCACATTATTTACTTATGTATCTTATATCTATTGTGAATTATTCACTCTTTGAGTGTGGAATACGGTTAATGAGAATTCTTCCATCCTTTCTCTCTTGCTTCTTCTTTCTCAATTTCTCTCTGCAAATGTGTGGTATTTTCTAGCTAGATCTATTCTGTGTAGGTTCAACACATTTACATGGTATCAGAACTGACAAACTACTAAGCAAAATATACACCAAATTAATTTCATGTGGAAGATATATGGCATGCATCTCAGGGGTCACATGCATACACTTTTACATGCACAATGCATGCATATCAACAGACAAAAAGGGAGACACGTACATCAGACTCAATTCTGATATTTTCTGAGCATAATTTACAGAAAAAATTGGATATTCGAATTTGTCTTGGGAAAATATCCAATTTCAAAAAAAATTGTTCGAAACGAAGTTCAAGAAGTGAAGTTATGATCATTTTAAAATCAACAAAATTTCAGCGTTTTTCCGAAAACGACTACATGGTTTTCAAAGTTTCATCCAAACTTTATTTGGATATTCTTCATTACAATAAGAGAAAGTGGATATGTGTGGGCATATCAATGGTGCATCTACTTCATTATATTCATCCAGGCATCTACATATTCAAAAAAATATTCAACGAGCACAAACTTGCACAATTGTGAGGTCTTCTTGGAGTGAAGGAAGGGGTTTCTTAGCAATTGCTTTTTGTTCCTTCTCATTTTTTTTATGCATTGTAATTTGAGGGGATGTATGAAGGAATAATAATTCACCCATTGCATTGTTCCTTAATAATGGGTGGATTCCATGACGAAATAATATCATTCCATTACAAAGAATGATGTATGGGAAATAGTTCCCAGACCAAAGAACACAGATGTGGTATCTTCCAAATGGATATACAAGATAAAACATGTTGCAGACAGAAGTATTGAAAAACATAAAGCAAGATTTGTATCTCATGGCTCTTCTCAAAAGGAAGGCATTGATTATGAAGAGGTGTTTGCACCTATAGCCAGATACACTTCTATCAGAACAATCATAGCTCTTACAGCCAAAATGAAGTGGAAATTACACCAAATGGATGTGAAAACAACCTTCTTAAATGGTGTTATTGAAGAAGAAGTGTTTATAGAACAAACACAAGGGTTTTAAGTTGAAAATAGAAAGAATCATGTCTGCAAGTTGAAGAAAGCTCTGTACGGGTTAAATCAAGCTCCTAGATCTTGGTATGGTAGAATTGATAGCTTCCTGACAATCTTGGGATTTACCAAGAGAAAAGTTGATTCTAACCTTTACTACAAGGTTATGAATGATGAGCCAGTTATATTGCTATTGTATATAGATGAATTATTCTTAACGGGAGAAGAAAATCCCATCACAGATTGTAAGAAGAAGCTCACTATAGAATTTGAGATGAAAGACCTAGGTCCGATGCATTATTTCTTAGGTCTTGAAGTTTGGCAGAGCCTAGAGAAGATCTTCCTTAACCAAGGGAAGTATGCAATTAAAATAATGAAGAGGTTTGACACGTTGGAATGTAAATCCATGAACACACCAATGGAAACAAAGTTGAATCTCCTCGTAGATACTTCCTTAGAATTAGTTGATGTTACTCTATATAGACAAATCATTGGTTCGTTAATGTATCTGACGAATACCAGGATATATATATGTTTTTTTGTGAACACCTTGAATTAGTATCTGGTAGAGCCCAGACATGTTCACCTTGTAGCTACAAAACATGTGATGAGATACCTTATGGGTACGTTGGAATATGGTCTTTGTTATCATGACTTCATATTGTATGGATATACTAAATCAGATTGGGCTAGAAGTGTTTCTGATAGAAATATCACTTTAGGATGTTGTTTCAGTCTTGGGTCAGCCATGACTTCATGGTAGAGTAGGAAGCAATCTAATATTTCTCTCAGCATGAAAAAAGAAAAATACATTGCATAATTTTCTTCCAGTTATGAAGCCATATGGATTTGGAATGTTTTGACAGGTCTATTCGATCTAGAGATGGAAGCCACCGTTATTCTATGTGATAACCATAGTTTCATAAAGATGACTGAGAACCCTATGTTCCATGATAAATCAAAGAACATATAGATACAATATCACAAAATTCATGATATGGTGTAGAGGGGAGTTGTAAAGCTCCAATATGTTGGTACAGATGAGAAGGTTGCAGATGTGTCGACCAAGCCTCTGTCTCAAGTGAATTTTGAGTACTTCCGAGACAAGATTGGTGTTATTCGAAAGGACCTCCCTCGTAAGGGGGAGTGATGTTGATGATACTATAGTATCCTGACCAAAATTCGGTAGCTCCATTAGGATTTTATATCCTAGGGGATTGATCATCCCTCGACAGATCCCTAAGGTCCAGTAAGGATGGTCTATCAGAGTACATGTTCATGTATATGATAGTTGTTGTCAGTAGTGGTAGATTCATTAGGATTTTATATCTTAGGGAATATTTTGATTCTTGGGAAGATCCCGAAGGTTCGGTAAGGACGGTCTGTCAGAGTACCACGTGGTAGCTCCGTTAGGATTTTATATCCTATGGAATATTTTGATTCCTCGGTAGATCCCAAAGGTACGGTAAGGACGGTCTGTCAGAGTACCACAAAATGTTGTTGTCGCACCTGCCTCATTTTTCTTCCATATGATGTTTATGATGTTGTATCAGTCTCATGTTGTTGATGATGTTGTATCAGCCTCGTGTTGTTGATGATGTTGTATCATCCTCGTGACGTTGATGATGTTGTTGTATTAGTTTTATACTAATTGATGTTGATGCATATGATGATGATGATGATACTCCAACTCCATGCTGTGAAAGATGATGTTATTGATGATGAGAAAAAACTTTTGATGATTTGTAGATGTGCCAATCAATTTTCCATATGTTGATGATGTTTCATCCCTATCTCTCTCTCGATGATGTTGTATTGGGTTATGTCACTAGAATACCCTTCTTGTTAAGGGGGAGTGTTGAAATATTGTAAATGCGAAGAGTATTCTACTTATATTTGAGTCATTATTATATAGATCAAATCCCCTTTTTTGGATTGATTATGTCGGGTCTTGTCTAAGACCAAATCCCCTTTTGTGGAGTGGTCAAACCATATTTATATGGTGGTCTTTGTAAAGTCATCCCCTGGGGCTTAATAAAGTGGTTTTAACCACTAGTTGAAGAAGTCAGTCCTACTTGGTGAAAAGAAATAACCCTAGCACCCCTCAGCTAGTAAAAATAAGAGAGAATGGCACCTCATTCACTCACTCACTCAGTCACTCAACAAGTGAGCATAGTTTGGAGGTAGCTATAGTTACAAGAAGAAGGAGAGAGGTGCGCATGCTCAGTCTTGGATACTGTCTAGTTTTTTGGTCTAAGTCTTGGCATTGTATTGGCAATCTATTATTGAGGAATTTTTTGCTAGGTTTTCTCCCCCATGAGGGTTTCCCAGGATAAAATTTTGTGTACCTTGTGATTGTGTTTCTTTCAGTGATCATGTTTATGCTATTATTCTCTAGTAAATAGAAAAAGAACTTAATAGAATCTCTGAATTTAAGATGTTTTAGGTGTAGGGAGAGATGGGATGGTTAGATTCAAGGTGAGGCAACATAAACTATGTTAATTAATATTATGAGTTGGAAGCATTGTTAACATGCCATGCACTACACTCACTTGAATGGGCACTGATGCAGCACGTGCCACCCAGGACACGTCTGCTCCACCAGGACCTTCTTCTTCACTGGCCCGAAGAGCTAAATTTGCTCTTCAACTCCCTTATCGGAATTTCTCACACCCACAGAATGGCCTTCGATGATTTCCCTTATCGTATCGGGAAATCGGACCTCGCGTAGTAGCGAGTCCTGTCCTCGAGTCGCACTAAACTCCGAAACCTGATGAATATTCCCTTCGCGCCTTTTTCTGTCCTTATCGGAGATTTCCCTGTCGGGAAATCAGAACTTACTATGTCGTGGATCACACACCTCACGGATCCCCGATTCCCGAACTCCGATGCCACCTCTCCTTTGTCCACGACAAAGCCCTGGGACCCACGCTCCCGTGGTGATCGGGAAATCGCGTTTCGGGAATTCGCGATTCCTGATGCACAAGGTCACAGACCTTGCCAAACCCCGAACTCCGATATACAATGCCACCTGTCGTCACCTCAGGGTGAGGCTCAACACTCTGACACCTGTCTTCCACTCAGCGCTATTGGGAAATCGCGGATCGTGATTTCACCCTACGCAATGCACTTGACTCCGAAAATCCTGAAATGCCGAATCCCGACTCCTCGAAATCTCTCACTACGTGTTCCTCCGATCAATGGTTCAGGCTACTTCGGGAAATCGCCGATCGCGATTTCACTATGCAAGCGTTTCTCCACTCTGGGAACCCCAATGCCTCCAAACATCGACTCGCTCAGATATCCTACCACGTGTCCTCGACGATGGACGGCCAAAGCGCTTGTCAGGAAATCGCGGATCGCGATTTCAACATGCGAGATTTGTATGTCCTCGGAAACTCCAATATCCCGATGGATGGAACCTCGACTCTCCTGATGTTTGACACGTGTCCACTTTGAGATCAATGGCTGAGATCCTTTCGGGAAATCACGGATCGCGATTTCATTCTGCCAGAGTTTCACGACCACGGAAACCCTGATATCTCGATGAGCCAAATCCCGATGACTCCTCCTCTGTTCGCTGGGGTTTAAACTCTGCGCAACTCCGCACAATCTGACGGCTGGCGGGGTTTCGCTAGTTCCCTCGGTGAATCCTAACCGTCGATTCCTCCCTCTCGAGGATCTCCTGGGAACGATTAAGTATTCCTTCTCAGCACTTGTTTCCTGACGTCCGTGCTTGCAGCTCCTGCTCGAATCTTCCTCGGCCCGAACTTTCTACGTTCCCTTTCAATGATATCCCAAAGGTTCTATCCCCCTTGAGCTTATTCACTTTGACTCTCTCAGAGACTTTGCGCACACTTCTTGTGCTCGACCTTCAACAACTCTCAAAGTGTTGAGTCTCTCAGACTCTGTGTACTTCTGACAACAGTAGTCTATGCCTTCCTTTGCTCAGACTAGCCACTGAGACTTCAAGTTTAGCCTGCACTTCTCCTGCACGACTCTACCAACCCAAACCAACTTCTAGGTGAATGAGAATAAGGGTTAACTGTCGAGTCTCATCAACGCACTCTATGCGAATGAATTCAACTGCACTCTATGCAGGAATCTCCTGGCTCAGAAAGAGAAACAATTGAGACTTATTCTCTCCTCTCTCAGACTTCAATTAAACCTCTGAAATCTCAAACACAACATATTCAAAGAAAATGAATAACAGAAGCAAACATTCATGAGCACATAAACAACATACACAGAGAAACAACACCAGCCATGAAATTGAATCAAAGACTCTCTTCTATTAATTCAAAAACATCTGTACATGGGTGTTCTTCACAAATTCTCTACTTGCTCTCTCTTCTTGCTCCTGAATAATCTGAATAAAAATATATGTACAAAGGAGGGTGTCTATATCCGTTTTCCCTCTCGAACTCTAAACTCTCTAATCTAGACTTAAACATCTATCTACCTGTATTAACTAGATTTAATGCCTCCTATCTAATTCAGACAAGAGTGTAAGGCTCGAGGTCTGCTGTAATACAACAGGCGCTCCTTCATAAATGTTTCATTGAAGGATATGGCGCTTCATCTTAATTGAAAATTCAAAAAGAGTTATCAAGCTTTACATGTCATGTGTTTAAAAACACATGCGCTGGCTCCACGCTTGTTGAGTTGGCGATGCTCCTGCATCATACTCCTCGGCTTGAAAACTTTCATGGGCTCCTGTCCATGAGCTCCTGCACAGTCTATCCATGCTTTTGGATAACTGCTTCTGTCTCCCAGCTGGCATCTTCCACTGGATGATTTTTCCACTTCACCAGATACTCGAAGTATTGCTTCCGTCTGGTCCTTTTGCTAACCCTCTTGTCAAGTATATGCTCCATCTGTGGCCTTTCTGCCATCGGCATCTGCTTCTGCCACTGGATCTCTGGCTGCTCATCATTTCCAGTTCCTGTTTCCTCAGCCTTATATGGATATAAGTCTGAAACATTAAATGTCAGAGATATTCCAATCTCATCCGACAATTCAATTTCGTAAGCATTTTCTCCCAATTTCTTCAGGATTCTGCATGGCCCAATTTTCTTCATTTTTAGTTTGTTGTATGTTCCCCTTGGGAACCTTTCTCTCCTCAGATGTGCCAGAACTAGATCGCCAACTTCAGATCGAAGTTGTCTCCGATGCTGATCTGCTCTGCGCTTGTATTCCTGGTTCGACTCCAGCAATCGTTGCTTCACCCTGCTGTGAAGTTCTTCCATCACCTGTGCGAATTTCTCAGCGCTTGCGCTCTTTGTCATCATCTGCTCTGAATCCCTCAGTTCAGATACTCCTCTCGGCTGCCTGCCATAAACAATTTCAAATGGGATTTTGCCTGTACTTCGATTCACTGAATCGTTGTACGCAAACTCTGCCTGTGGCAACACATTGTCCCAGCTGCTGTGGTGCTCTGTCACCAGGCTTATGAGTAAATACCCAAGACTTCTGTTGACCACCTCTGTCTGCCCATTTATCTGCGGATGATAGGAGAAACTAAACATCAAGTTAGTTCCCATCTTCTTCCAGAGTGTTCTCCAGAAATGTCCAATGAATTTTGTATCCGTGTCCGATACAATGCTTCTGGGTAAACCATGAAGTCTAACAATCTCCTTGAAGAACAAATTTGCAATATGTGTTGCATCACTGGTCTTATGGCATGGTATAAAATGTGCCATTTTTTAGAACCTATCGACCACCACAAAGATCGAATCGTGTCCTCTTTGCGTCCTCGGAAATCCTAATACGAAATCCATGCTGATTTCATCCCACGACCTGTCAGGTATGGGTAAGGATTGATAGAATCCCGCATTCTGTTTTCTGCCCTTTGAATGCTGACAAATCCTAAACCTGTCAACAAACTTCTTGACATCTATTCGCATCTTCGGCCAAAAATAGGCTTCACTCAGCTTTGCAAATGTCTTATCATGGCCAAAATGTCCTGCTAGTCCGCCACTATGCTTTTCTTTTAGTAAATTCTCCCTCATGGAGCAATGTGGAATGCATAACTGATTGCCTCTGAACAACAATCCATTTTGGATCATGTAGTCCATCCACGGGCTTCTGTCTCTGAGAACTGGATTCTCAGCTG
>ML838156.1:12454-31678 GCA_009831015.1 Picea engelmannii | reverse complement strand
GAGATTGTTGGAAGATTGGTTGTTGTCATTGATGTCAACCCTATTCATGGGTTTTGGACCGCAAGATTGATAAAGGTATTTGGACATGAAGGACAATGCACATGCATATACAACACCCATGAATGGATAGTATACATCATGTTATTTTTGGTGGTATGTGGCACGTCATGTGGATCCTCATGGTTGAGGAGAAATGAATTTTTTAAGATGACAAAGTGAATTGAAGAAGGAAGTACATGTAGGCCCTGAAGATAATTAAAGAAAAGAATTACAAAATAAGAATGTGTCAGGTCGGCTCTAATGTTAAAAGGAAGTGACATAAATGGTATAAATAAACATCATTATACATTCATTTGATACAAGTCGAATTTCAGAGGAAATCAAAAGTAAAGAAGTCCGGATTTCAAGGGAGGATGAAGTCTTTTGGTGATGTGTTCTAAGGTATGTTATTTTCAGGTCATCTTACAATTTTTAATATAACATTTTTTCTAGAATGATTCATATGGTGAAATTGCTATGGTATTGAGAAGACATATCAAGGTACATCTGGTAAAAATTTCATCTCTTGATTTACTATAATTATGGAGATACACTCTGTGGAAGATAGGGTTTGTGACCAGTCCTGAAGCTAGTCAATAAATAGGTGTTCCGGGTAAAACAGTCATAATGTATTCATAGAGAATCCAAATGACATGGGACAAATTGCATTGGAAATATTACAGACTTTATTTTCTTGTGTGGGAGTTTCAGAATTATATCTTAAATATTGAGTGTGGGGAATGTTGTGCAAGTTCACTCTCCTGAATAGACCAGAATTGAATAAAGTCTACCATTCTTTCTATAGCTTCTTTTTGGGGAGGATTCAAGGAGTGAAACTTGGATGAGTTTCAGAGAATACATTGAGAAATATTATCTATAGGATCATATTACTCCAAGAATTGAATAATTGCAGAAATTTAAGAAGTCTCAGGAAGCATTATCAGGTTCTATGTGATGATTGGTTGATGGTGATGATTTAATGTAAAGTTTTATTATCTCTCATATACTCTTGGGTGGAAGGAAGGGGCAAGGATGGAGAGTTAAAATCTCTTTTGATATTGGAGGATTGTATCTTCCTCTTGGAGGTTTATCCCTCCCTTTACATTTGGAAGCTGTAGCTACCTTTGGAAGTCATTACTTCCCTTGAACAATAACTATTGATTATTTATCATATATTTTGCATGGTGTATTGTGGTGTATTGGTGTAACTCTTATACTATTGTTCATTTATCATTGGATATAGTTGAATGGTTTAAGTATAATTTGAAAAAGGTTTTAAATTGTACTTGATACTGATTCACCCCCCTCTCAGTATCAACAATAAAGAACCATCTCTCGAGCAACTTGCAGAGTTTGAGAAGACAAATTAAGAGGAATTAGTTAGAAGAAGTACAATTTGATAGATTAATCAAGAATTCATGATAGTATAGTGATAAATGGGTCATAATTATGGATAGTTTCACAAGTAGAGTCTTGGACAGTATGGATAGAGATGGATTCATAAGAACACTTAGCAGGTTTCGACAGATAAATGATAGTGACGAGAGCACGGATTCATAGATTGGTTTAGAGAGTGGTTCAAATAAAAAGGAACATTATCATAATGGATGATAATTACATAGGAAATGTCTCAAATAATGCTAATGGATTCCAAATTGATATATATATTTTTGACACATACAATGCATACATCAGTTCACATTCAAAAGTAATGCTCATAAATAATGATGACAAAACTCCCTACGAACTATGGAAAGGAAGTGCAAACAACAACCTCTACATCAAGGTAAGACAAGGTAATATTTTATTAATTGAAGTTTATTTTGATGATATTATTTTTGGTAGTGATGATGACAGGTTAAGCCAGAAATTTGCAAAAGATATCCAAAATGAATTTGAAATGTCGTTACTTGGAGAACTCTCCTTCTTTCTGGGACTTCAGATACATCAAAGCAACTAAGGAATTTTTATTTCTCAAACCCAGTATATCAAAGAAATGCTGAAGAGGTTCATAATGGAAGAATGCAAACCAATTATCACTCCCATGAAAACCAGTTGTAAGTTGAGAAAAGATGATGATTCGAAGTCTACAGATATGAGGAAATACATTTCATTGATTGGAAACCTACTATATGTGACAACATCCAAACCAGATGTAATGCAGGTAGTTGGACAGGTGGCGCGATTTCAAGCAGCACCAAAGGAATCACATGTATTAGAAGTAAAGAGGATCTTCGGATATCTCAAAGGAACATAAGAGTTTGGATTATGGTATCTAAAAGGAAAAGATATATCACTCATTGCCTACATAAATGTAGATTGAGCAGGTTGTATTGATGACCGAGAAAGCACCAGTGGATCAACATTCTACTTAGGTGAGTGTTTGGTATCATGTCTAAGAAAGAAACAATCATCAATATCTCTATCTACAGCCGAGGCAGAGTATATTGCAGCAACAACATGTTGTACATAGGTTCTTTCGATGAAACAAACTTTGACAGATATACAAGTTGAGTATGATGAGCCCATTCCAATATATTGTTATAATACAAGTGCCATCAGTATCTCAAAAAACTCGGTGATACACTCTAAGACGAAGCAGATTCTAAACAAGTATCACTTTATATGGGAACAAGTTGTAGAAAAGAACATTAGAGTTGAGTATGTGGGAACAAAAGAATAAGTGGAAGACATCTTTACAAAACCACTTCCACGAGAAGCCTTTGAATCTCTTCGTCAAAGACTTGGAGTTATTTCTACTCCAAAATGAATGTTTTTTTAATGTTGTTTGAATGCTTAACTTATATGTCTTATATGTACACGAGGGAGCACCATAAGAGGATAGTTCAGTCAGGGGGAGAAACCCCGGATGGAAAGATAACTTTGCCATTGATGATAAAGGAGGAGAGATTTATTAGATGTAGAGGAAAGAGGCATATTTATTAGATGCAGAGGACAGAGGCATGGTTCCAGGGGGAGCATGAGTGATATGATTTCAGTATTGCATTAGAGTGTTGCCATCAATACCAAAGGGGGAGATTGTTGATTAAGGTTGGTTGTCATTGATGTCAACCCTTGAAGAAATCCCCATAGAACAAAGGTTCGGGTAATGGAACCAATATTGTTTGATGTAAATATGACTCATTATTGTTTTTTCATGGTTGATAATAAGTAAATATGGATGAACTCCAAAGTGGTCCCCTTATGGTGAAAGCCCTCATGGGAAGACGCTTTGTGGAGTAAGAGAACCCATGCTTAGTTATGGAATAATGAGATGAAGGATAGTGAATTTGTCAGGGAAAATATCCTAGATGGAAACCAAATAAATTATTTCAATAATAAATTTAATCGGGAAATTAGAAGTGGGTTAACCCTAAAATAAGGAAAGTGGGTCAAGTGACATAGAAGATGTTTTTAAGGAAGCTACTTTGAGAGTATAAATAAGAGTCAAGGCTCTCACATTTTAATCACACTTGAGAATATTGAATATATATAGGTTTCTGAGGTAACCAAGGATATATGAGCCAAATTTCTAGGGGAAGGTGAAGAAAAGAAGGCCAAAATGCAAGGAAGGAAATTCTTTTGATGGTGCTTTCTAAGGTATGTTGTTTATAGGTCATCTCACCATTTTTGCTATAATGTTTTTTATATAATGATTCAGACCATGAAATGTCTATTCCATTGAGAAAACATACCCAAGTATTTGTGGTAAAAAATTAAGCTTGTGGGTCGTTGTATTTTGGGAGTTACACTCCATGGAAAATAGGGTTTGTGGCTAGTCTTGAAACTAGTCAAAAACAAGTGTTTCGGGTAAAAACGTCATAACTTCTTCATAACAGATCCAAATTCAATGAAAACAAATGAATTGGTTAGGGTAAAGTCTTTAGTATTCTTTGTAATAGTTTCAAGTCAATTCAACAAAAATTTCATGCGGGGCACGCTCTACAAGGTCACTCTCTAGAATAAGCCAAAATTCAACAAGGTATGTCATTTTTTCTATAACTCCGTTTCTGAGAGGTTCCAAGTAGTGACACCTGGAGGAATTGCATAAAACACACTGAAGAAAATTGTGTATCAGTTTCATATCTTTATACATTACAGGTTCAAAGCTATGATTACTTCAAGTTAGGGTTGTTGACTAATCCAAAAATAGGCATGTGAGACTAAAGAAAAGATTGATGAAATTCTAGTCTCTTGTTGTTAAAGTTAAGGAATGTTTGAAGGAATGTGATCATATACAATAGGTCTATTACAGAGCTACAAATCAGATTTGGATGATGAAATTGATGAGGGCTTTTGGTTGAGGTACATGTTGAGTACGTGGTTGAGACAAGTAGTTGATGAGTTGGCACATACATGAGGTGTATAGTTGATGATGTTGGTACATATTGATGAGTCATAGTTGATGAGTAGTTGACACATGATTGGAGAATATTGATGAGTACTTGACATGTGATTGGTAGATACTTGGTACATGGTTGGAGGTACTTGTTAGTAGTATTGTTGACACATGGTTTATGGATGATGCAACATACTTGTATTATTAGAAGAACATATTGATCTTGGTGATGATTATGATTTGTTTTTTTATGCTTGGTTGATGCACATCTTTGGGAGTTTTCTTGGTAATTGATATTGGTGAGTAGATCCAATTTGGTTGATAACATTGATGAGACATGTTGTTGTGATAGGTTGCTTGGACAAGTTGTTGTGACAGGTTATTTATATAGGTCTGTTGCATGGCTGATGCACTTGTTCAAGGTACAGGTTGGTGCATGGTTGATGCACTTGTTTATGGTACATGTTGATTACAGGTTGTTTGGTACAGGTTGGTGCATGGTTGATGCACTTGTTTATGGTACAGGTTGATTACAGTTTGAGGTACTGGTTGATGCATAGTTGATGCATGGTTCAGGTTATTGGTACAGGTTATTTAGTGCAGGTTGATTGGTATAGGTTTATAGAAGTATATCTCACAGTGATAGTGTGACAATGGTTCCATCATTCTACTTATACGTCAACGTTGTTGGACGAGGCAAGGCTAGGTGGTTGTAGCCATATTCTGGTTGTAGCAGGAGAACATAGGGGGTTGTAGATTCATTCTGGTTGTAGCTAGAGAATAGAGGAGTTGGAGCTTCCTTCAGGTTGTATCCTGAGAAACAAGGGGGTTGGATCCTCCTTCCAGTTGCATCTGGAAAACAAAGGAAGTTGGTGCTTATAACGAATGTAATTCTTCAATACATATAAGATAAAGAATTTCGTAGTTTTCTCCCACTTTGGGTTTCCACGTAAAACACCGGTGTACTGTGTATGTGTGTGATTGTTCATTTATTCATTGCTGATTTACTCTACAATTATTGGATGATAACGATACATTGATATAACACTTGGATTATATGGTTAAAAAGGATTAAATTTCTCTATTATTGATTCACCCCCCTCTCAGTAATCCAACAATTTGTATCAGAGTTGGTTCCTTCAGGAAACAGTTTAACCACTGGAAGGAGATCATGGATTATTATGAGAATGGAGTACCAATGTTTAATGGTCAGAATGGTTTTAAGTATGAGATGTTGAGCAGAAGGACATAAGTATTTTTAGAGGCACAGAGACAATATATTTGGCTATCAGTTGTTACAGGATATGATAGTTCAAAAAGGGCAAAGACTGTAGCTAAGAAGGAATTGAAGAAGAATAAAAAAATAGCAATGGATTTCATCTGGGAAGGATTACCTAATCCGGTAAGAGAAAATTTTTGTAAATGTTCATCAACCAAAGAACTTTGGGATAAGTTACATGACATATATTATTCACCATCATAGATTCAGAAAATGTCAAAGAAGATGCAGATACAAATCAAGAAGAATTATGTTCACCATGTCAAGCAGATTCGGAAGATTAAGAGTACATAATCACCAGAGGTATGTTATTTTGTTTTAATTATGAAAAACATGGGCATCTTGAAATAGAATGCCATGAAGGAAATGAGACAGAAAAACTAATTGAAAAGGAAGGCAATTATAAAGAAGAATTGATTATTTCTTTAGATGAACTAAGAGAAGAAAACAATTCACTCAAGAAAGAATTGATGAAACAAAAGGAAAGTGTTCACATTTTTTAAGAAGCCCAACAGGTCATCGAGAACTTAATAACTTAGCTAGAAGAAGCCAGAAAGATCAAAGAAAATCTTGAATATGAAAAGGAGTGTTTGGAAAGAAACATAGAATCACAGAAGGAAGAAGCAGGAATGAGAGAGAAGATATTGACAGATCATCTTAAGTAAAGAACTAACGATCTAAACCATCTTGAGGCAGAGTTTGGTCAAGAAGAGAAAGGACTTGAAGAATAAATAATCACATTAAAAATTCATCTTGAAGAAGCAAAAAGAACAGAAGAAGTCATGAAGTCTCAGATAATGAAGAAAGAAGAAGAGGTTGAGAAGATTGAAGAAGAAGTTGTCACATTGAGAAGTAAAACTGTCAAGCTCAATAAGAACGTTGAAGAGACAAAAAGATCCACATAGGTTATAGAGAATGAAGAGAAGCACTCTAGGTTGCTAGAAAAGAAGAATGAAGAAAATAGAAAGAGTTATGCAGAAGTACTCAAAGGAAGGAATCATGGTCAACCGAAATCTAAGAAAACTATTGAAGATACATCTTCAAGAAGACCATCCATGTTCAAGACACAAAGAATCTTCAATAATGATCATGATCAGTCAAGGGAAAAATTTAGAAGGACTACACCACAAAGAAGATCATTCACTCCCAGGTATTCAAATTTATTTTATGGTAATTCTTTTTCTTGTACTAACTTTGGACATAAGGTTGCAAATTCCAGGGATTATAAAAGAAATTTTCAAGCAAGAAGTGCCTATGTGGTTGTGTGTAACATTGAGTGTTACAAATTCCATAACTATGGACACATAGCTAGTGATTGTATAAGAATTATTGATACTTCCATGAAAGATAATACTGATATCAAATATAAGAAATTATGGATAAGAAAACAAGAAGAACATGTGAACAAAGAACAGGTACCATAGATCCCAAGATTAAAAATAAAATGAGATGAAGAAAATTCTACAGAGAAAAGAAAAGATGTCAAATACCAAAAGGTTTGGAAAATAACTGAAAGAAAGGAAGGTCAGGTAAATAAGGAACATGTTCAAGAGATTGTACTTTTAGGCATTGTAGTGAAAGATGAATCCAAAGACAGAAAGAAATAAATCAGAGCTCAAAGAGATAATGAATCTACCAATGAAGATGATGATGAATCTACCAATGAAGATGATGATGAATACACATCAGAGCAGGAATTGTTCTGAGCCATTTGGCTTAGAGACACCCAATTAATATGAATATTAGACAAGGGGAGTCTATGTGATAGCTATGAAAAAATAAAGAACCATCCTTCAAGCATCTTGCAGAGTTTGAGAAGACAAATTCAGAGAAATCAGTTAGCCGAAGTACAGTTTGATAGATTAATCAAGACTTCATGATAGTATAGTGATAAATGGGTCAGCATTATGGACAGTTTCACAAGTAGAGTCTTGGAAAGTATGGATAGAGATGGATTCCTTAGAACACTTAGCAGGTTTCAATAGATATATGATAGTGACGAGAGCATGGATTCATAGATTGGTTCAAAGAGTGGTTCAAAGAAAAAGGAACATTATCATAATGGATGATAATTACACAGGAAATGGCTCGAACAATGCTAATGGATTCCAAATTGACAGATATATTTTGGACACATACAGTGCATACATCAGTTCACATTCAAAAACAGAGTAATGCTCATAAATAACAATGACAAAACTCCCTACTAACTATGGAAAGGAAGTGCAAACAACAACCTCTACATCAAGGTAAGTCAAGGTAATATTTTATTAATTGAAGTTTATGTTGATGATATTATTTTTGGTAGTGATGATGACAGGTTAAGCCAAAATTTTGCAAAAGATATGCAAAATGAATTTGAAATTTCATTACTTGGAGAACTATCCTTCTTTCTGGGACTTCAAATACGTCAAAGAAACCAAGGAATTTTTATTTCTCAAACCAAGTATATCAGAGAAATGTTGAAGAGGTTCAGAAAGGAAGAATGAAAACCAATTATCACTCCCATGAAAACCAGTTGTAAGTTGAGAAAAGATGATGATTCAAAGTCTACATATCATAGGCAATAAATCTCAATGGTTTGTAGCCTACTATATGTGACAACATCCAGACTAGATGTAATGCAGGCAGTTGGACAGGTTGCACGATTTCAAGCAACACTAAAGGAACCTCATGTATTAGCAGTAAAGAGGATATTCAAATATCTCAAAGGAACAGAAGAGTTTGGATTATGGTATACAAAAGGAAAATATCTATCACTTATTGCCTACATAGATGTAGATTAGGTAGGTTGTATTGATGACCGACGAAGCACCAATGGAGCAGCGTTCTACTTAGGTGAGTGTTTAGTATCATGGCTAAGAAAGAAACAATCATCATTATCTATATCTACAGTCGAGGCAGAGTATATTGCAGTAGCAACATGTTGTACACAGGTTCTTTGGATGAAACAAACTTTGACAGATATACAGGTTGAGTATGATGAGCCCATTCCAATATATTCTGATAATACATGTTCCATCAATATCTCAAAAAACTCAGTGATGCACTCCAAGACGAAGCACATTCCAATCAAGTATCACTTTCTATGGGAACATGTTGCATAAAAGAACATCTGAATTGAGTATGTGGGCACAAAAGAACAAGTGGAAGACATCTTTACAAAACCACTTCCACGAGAACCCTTTGAATAGCTTCGTCAAAGACTTGGAGTTATTTCTAATCCAAAATGATTTTTTTTTAATTCTTTTTGAATGTTTATCTTATATGTCTTAGATGTACACAAGGAAGCACCTTAAGAGGACAGTTCAGTCAGGGGGAGAAACCCTAGATGGAAAGATTCCTTTTCCATTGATGACAAAGGGGGAGAGATTTATCAGATGCAAAGGATAGAGGAAGATTTATCATATGAAGAGGACAGAGGAATGGTTCTAGGGGGAGCATGAGTGATATGATTTCAATATTGCATCAGAGTGTTGCCATCAATGCCAAAGGGGGATATTGTTGATTAAGGTTGGTTGTCGTTGATGTCAACCCTTGAAGAAGTCCCCGTAGCACAAAGGTTTGGGTAATGGACCCAAGATTGTTTGATGTAAATATGACTCATTAGTTTTTTTTCATGGTTGATAATAAGTAAATATGGATGAACTCTAAAGTGGTCCCCTTATGGTGAAAGCCCTCACGGGAAGATGCTTTGCGGAGTAAGATAACCCATGCTTAATTGTGGAATAATGAGATGGAGGATAGTGAATTCGTTAGGGAAAATATCATATATGGATATTTCTTTTCATGCCATTTCTGGTGGTATGTATAACGTCACATAACTCCTCACAGTTAGAGAGTTATGACCTTGTGAAGTTGGAGAACCCAGGCTTGGGTAATGGACCCAAGTTTGTTTGATGGATAACGGTATGATTTTTTATATATTTGAAGGTAATATTATTCTAGATGGATATTACATGTCATTCCATTTCTGGTGGTATGTGGAATGTCATATAACTCCTCGCGATTTGAGAGTTATGGCCTTACGAAGTTGGAGGACCCTCATATGTCATCTAGATGCCCCAAAAGGTCAAAGTAGTCAAAGTGGTTTAAGAGATATTAAAAGGTAAATAATAAAGTGAAGTGATGAATGTATTATAATTCAAAGTGAATACAAAATAAATTATTTCAATAATAAATTTAATGGAGAAATTAGAAGTGGGTTAACCCTAAAATAAGGAAAGTGGGTCAAGTGACCTAGAAGATGTTTTTAAGGAAGCTACTTGGGGAGTATAAATAAGAGGAAAGGCTCTCTCATTTTAATCGTACTTGAGAATATTGAATATATATAGGTTTCTGAGGTAACAAAGGATATCTAAGCCAAATTTATGAGGGAAGGTGAAGAAAAGAAGGCTGAAATGCAAGGAAGGATAAATGTTTTTGAGGGTGCTTTCTAAGGTATGTTATTTACAGGTCATCTCACCATTTTTTCTATAATGTTTTTTCTATAATGATTCGGAGCGTGAAATTTATATTCCATTGCGAACACATACCCAAGTATCTAAAAAATTCATCTTGTGGGTCGTTTTATTTTGGTAGTTACACTCCATGGAAAATAGGGTTTGTGGCTAGTCCTGAAACTAGTCAAAAACTGGTGTTTTGGGTAACAACGTCATAACTTATTCATAACAGATATAAATTAAGTGAAACAAAATGTTTTGTTTAGGGTAAATTCTTTAGTATTCTTTGTAATAGTTTCAGATCAATTAAACAAATATTTCATGCGGGGCACGCTCTACAAGGTCACTCTCTAGAATAAGCCAAAATTCAATAAGGTATGTCATTTTTGCTATAACTTCTTTTCTGAGAGGTTCAAGGTAGTGAAACCTGGAGAAATTGCATAAAACACACTGAAGAACATTGTGTATCAATTTCAAATCTTTTTAGGTTTGTTGACTAATCCAAAACTAGGCATGTGAGACTAAAGAAAAGTTTGATGCAAATGCTAGTCTCTTGTTTTTAAAGTTAAGGAAGGTTTGAAGGAATGTGATCATATACACCAGGTCTATTACAGAGCTACAAATCATATTTGTATGATGAAATTGATGAGGGATTTTGGTTGAGGTACATGTTGAGTACATGGTTGAAACAAGTAGTTGATGAGTTGGCACATACATGAGGTGTATAGTTGATGATGTTGGTACATATTGATGAGTCATAGTTGATGAGTAATTGACACATGATTGTTACATATTTATGAGTCATAGTTGATGAGTACTTGACATGTGATTGGTACATACTTGGTACATGGTTGGACACACTTGTTAGTATTATTATTGACACATGATTTATGGATGATGCAACATACTTGTATTATTAGAAGCACATATTGATCTTGGTGATGATTATGAGTTGTTGTGTTATGCTTGGTTGATGCACATATTTGAGAGTTTTCTTGGTAATGGATCTTGGTGAGTATATCCGATTTGGTTGATAACATTGATGAGACAGGTTATTGTGATAGGTTGTTTAGACAAGTTGTTGTGACATGTTATTTGTACAAGTTTGGTGCATGGTTGATGCACTTGTTCAAGGTACATGTTGGTGCATGGTTGATGCACATTTTTATGGTATAGGTTGATTACAGGTTGTTTGGTACAGGTTGGTGCATGGTTGATGCACTTGTTTATGGTACAGGTTTATTATAGTTTGAGGTACAGGTTGATGCATGGTTCAGGTTATTGTTACAGGTTATTTGGTGTAGGTTGACTGGTACATGTTTATAGCAGTATATCTCACAATGATAATGTGATAGTGGTGCCATCATTCTACTTATACATTAGCATGGTTGGATGGGTCAAGGATAGGTGGTTGTAGCCATCTTCTGATTGTAGCCGGAGAACATAGGGGGTTGTAGCCTCCTTCTGGTTGTAGCCAGAGAATAGGGGAATTGGAGCTTCCTTCAGGTTGTAGCCTGAGAAACAAGGGGGTTGGAGCCTCCTTCCAGTTGCAACTGAAAAAMAAAGGAAGTTGATGYTTCTAATGAATGTAATTCTTCAAGACATATAAGATAAAGCATTTTATGGTTTTCTCCCGCTTTGGGTTTCCACGTAAAACTCTGGTGTACTGTGTATGCGTATGCTTGTTCATTTGTTCATTGCTTATTTACTCTGCAGTTATTGGATGATAATGATACATTGATATAACACTTGGATTATATGGTTAAAAAGGATTAAATTTCTCTATTATTGATTGACCCCCCTCTCAGTAATACAACAATTTTCCCTCACACAGTTTAACGGTTTTCATCAATGACCAATAATCAAGTGGTTTCTACCATGTTCGACATCAACACCTATAATCGCATGGCTATATTCATACTTACGGACGATGGGATTGAAGACCCTAGATCTCACCATTTTGGTCCAGGTTGGAATGGAGTATTTATGATTTGTATTGACACATAGATCCACTTTGTATGTCTCGTGGCTATGCCTGGATTTGCGTTTTCTAGAACATAGATCCACAGTGTATTCTTGGTGGCTATGTAGAATCTTGATGACATGGATCCACAGTGTATGATTGGTGGCCATGACTGACATTCATGATTTAAGTCACTTGTAGTTTGAGCATGGGAATTACTACCTCAGAAATGGTATAATATTTCGCAAATGCTTGGTTGTTTGTAGGTTCTCGATTGGTGCACTTATTGTTCCCGACACACATGCATTTTACAAAGTATTTTGGCTGTCACTATTTCCAGCCGCATACCTTGGGGGGCATTATGTTACACATTATTTTGTTCACCTTGGTGATGTTTCTACAAACATGTGTTCAGGCTCTCAAAAGGATCTTTTGCATGAGAAAAGTAACTGTTTTCTCCCTCTACAAAACTTGTTTTTAGAAGGACTTCATAGGCTAAGAGTAATACACAGTGCGTAAATTCATGATTTCTGCAAGCTGTCCTTAACCTAGCTTGCATAATTTCCACAGGTTTCTCTATAGACAAGGTGCAACGGCGTTTTAAGACTAAGAAAAGGGACGAAGTTCACGAAGATTCTAGAAGGGAATCTTCTAGAATATGAGGTGTCATTCGTATGGTTGGGATCCTACTAGCTTCTTTGATTTGGTGGGATTCCATCTCTCCTTCTCCTATATAATGATGGATTTCTCATGGAAAAGGTTAAGAAAAAATAAATCAAGATTAAGTAAGGAATTTATGAAGGAATAGGCTGAATATTGTGTGAGGCACTCTATTTCAATTGATTCTTGAGATCTCCATTGTTTCATCAAGCTATTGTGAGTCATCTCCAAGCAAGTCTGAAGCAAGTGTGTGTTGGAGTAGAGGGCCAATAAAAAAAAACCTTACAACATCAAGGAGGTTTAGCTGTATCTTCCACTTTTACTTAATATAATACAGTGGCATGTTTCTTTCCCATAAAATCATTCTCATTTTATTACATGACTCCTTGATCACATTTATAGGTTTTCATTGAACACACTATTGTTGCTTTCACTTTGGTTGATTTACTTTCCATTGCAGGATCAATAGCACAAGAGCACCGGAGCGAAGCAAGGACAACAAAGACATAAGGAAACGATATTCAAAGGTATGTCACTTATCTCTTCTTTGATAGTGAATTCAATGATTAAACTTAGGGAAAGTGCCATGTCCTGTCTTGTTTTGTTCTAGATCTAGGTGGATCTAGGGAGATCAATTTATGTCTGCATTCACCGATTTATCCAATAAAAATATCATACCATAGTATAGTTTCCCTTATTGTATTTTTTTCATATTTCTCTTGTTGCTACTAACATGTGTCTTGTGCAGGTAATGAATCATGGCGACAATAGCAATGTAATAACAATAAATACAAGTCATTCATCCATGGAATTTATAGCTTAGAGCAATAGAACCACCACGTAAAATGCATTATCCATATGCCATTATGTCGCAAACAAAAGCAATATCCCGTCGTCAATCATATAGAACCCTATAAGCAACATTGAAACAACAACATAATATGTGTAATAAGACTATCTTTGATCCTCTAGTCTACAAGGGGGTCCCACCTACTAGTATTATATATCATTAGCATAGTTTAAATAATAGGCTTAAGAAATACTTTGTGGGTGAAATCCTCATTGTGATTTTAATCATCAACATACGTCTTTATTCGCAACTAGTGGTGTTGCAATTAAACAACGTTTATTCCATCTGAAGTCCTACACTGTTACGGGTATACTTGAGAATTTGCCTCTTGGAAAGAAATTTTGATTACATTGAATATCAAAACATTCCTAGATATCTAAACACACTAACATATGCATTAGCTAATTATGTTTTAGATAGACGTTTGCACCGTTTATAAATCCAAACACACATGTAAAGACAAGTAAGTTGTTAGAAGTTTTTTATTATAACATCAAAAGTTACAAAAAAAGGTGTGTCCTGAGACCAAAATGTTGAAGCACATGGCGTCATATACACATGGATCATGGATGTTTCTCATGATAACAAACCACTTCTTGTGCTACATGATGAAGCATTCGACCAATGGATGCTTAAACGCCAACTGTATGGCGTTGGTAGCGTCGAGGAAACTCATCCACAGTCATATCGGGGATATCCATAGTCAACCCCTCAAGGTTGTGTTCGATCTCCTCGAGATCCTTAGCTTCTACCCATCGACCTACCATTGCACCTATCTCTCCATGTATCTTGATAAGAGATGATCCTAGAGGCTTGAAGGGTGCCACATATGCATAATTGACAACTCTTCATTAGTCTTGGATACATAACATATAAATTTCATAATTAAAGTACCAAAAACAACATATAATGGAAAAAATCATTTTTACCTATCTCTCCCCATTGCGAACCCTCGGGTAGTGCTAAGTCGGGATGACCAAGAAAATTCTTATTGGCATATGCATAATCCTCGATCATGACTAGTTGATCTCTTAGCCACTGGAAGAAGACAAGACCATATGTAATGGTTGGCACTCCACCTGTTGGCCCTTGAACAAGAGGAAGCATTGTTCATGATTGACCATTTTTGGGACTTTGACAGGCTGGTCGAAGATGGAATGCCCAGGCGGAGAAGAGATCGCAGGATCTCACTCATTTTGCGAGCTTGTCGACCCAGCAAAGGGTTTTAGGGTTTATGTAATGGGTTAAGGGATGTCGGCCCATGGGTTTAACCATGATTAGGACTTTTTGTATTGATATAAATAAGTATCTAAGTGATGTAACAAGTAGTTACTTGCAATCGGATTAGTGCAAGAAGTTGTAAGTGCTTTGTGCAGACATATTGTGTAAGGCTTTGTGCTATCAAGGATTTGGGTCTGTGCCTTGACCTAAATTTGAGGAAGGTGGATCTAGTGCATTGTGCACATATCACCTGTCCAATGTGAGGCTTGGCTCTGTGGCTCCATGCACAGGAGCAGACGCATGTAAGAGATTGCAGACTAATAAAGAAGAAGAAGAAGAAGTTGGTGGACGTAGCCCCACACTAGGGTGAACCACATATATCCTGTGTTGATGTGCTTTGTGTGATGTTGTTGATGTTGATTATATGATTATTTTCTTAGTGTTTTTGATGTTATGTATAATGAATGAATATGATGTTGTAGCTTAGTGCTTAATGATGTGAATAAATTTTATATCTGAGCTAATATTGCGTGCTAAGTAATTGGAAGTGTTATATCATGATCATTACTGCGTTTTTCTATAATAAGGGTTAATCCGCGATGTGAACGAAATTCAAGAACTAAGGAATATTGTTGGCTAAGTGCTCGGTTAAGTATTGTAATCAAATATATGTGTCCCAACTTGGTTATAGACACCCGAGTCTTACAACCCCCCTGCCTCTACCTCGAGTGAGACTTCATCTGCTTCATAGGTGTTGCCAAAGGGTCGGTAGTTAGGGTTTTGTTGGTGCGTCATTGAAGTGTTGAACCTTGGGTCTACCCCTGTGCCAACATCACCATGGCGTGCCATCAAGCATACCCACCTCTTTATCTGGGGATCCTATGGAGTGGGTAAACCCCAATCCACATGTTGTAGGTGCAAAACTGGGGCCCTCTCTAGGAAGAAGGATACCAAAATCGATCCATATCTGAATTGTTTCAAATGATCAGTCCTACAATTTGTTAATTTTTTCTTCATATTTTTTAGGAGACCCTCACACCGGTTGAAGACTCGAGGCTCCATGCACTCGATAGCATATTGGAAATTGATCTGTAAATATATATGTGGAGCAACACTCCCTGCCACACGAGTGATAGTATAGAGAATGGTTCTCAATGATAAATCCCCAACATTTTTTATGTCAACCTTGGCACTATGTTTCTATGTACCATCTGGGCAGTGATGTGCTACATAATAATCCATAGGTTCATCTCCCCCTTTGCTTCCCGATAGTGACACCCAAGACCCACGACGAGATAATCCGGTTAGAAAATAGATGTCATCAATGTCTAGAGTGAGTGTATGAACCTCAAAATGAAAATCCTGTTCATTTATGTCCCACATTCGGAATAAGTGCTCCAATAAGACCAATTGGGATCTCATTCCCTGCACTTTGAAAACATTTAGCAAGCCGCACCCCCAGAGTGCCATGACAGTGGTGGGATCATTCTTGGCAATATAATCTTCCTCTTAATTCTCTCTTTTCCTCCATTCAAGCATGATGATTGATGGAAATATTACCAAACAACAATAAAAGATGAAATAGTTCATCAAAAATCCAAATTTGGGAGTTTTCCTAGCTCTCTCTCTCCTTTTAACTTTTGAGTTGCGGTCGCTGCAGGGGAAAATTTTACCACAGTGCAATGTTGTCACGCCATAGCAGTTAACCCCCTGTGATGATCATAGATCACCATAGTTCCTGATATGGGAAGCCTGCAATGATATGGAGGCACAATATCCCTTGAAATTTTTCCCATTAACTCAAAATTTTACCATTAAAATTGAAAAATTTTACCATAAAAGGAGAGAGGGGAGGAAGAGCGCCTACCTCACATAAACAAATTGAGAAATCGTCCACAGAGCGCTCCAGAATTATCACTTGAAGATTGGAGGAAAAAGAGGGTTTTTGACACTAGTTTGGTGGAAATGCAAATGAAATGGTAAAACGAACTAGTTTTTACCTATTTAATTTATTTTTACCATTTTAATTTAAAAATGAATTATTTTTTGAATAATTTCACCTATGTCACAAATATAATGAACTTTTCAAAGTGTTAATATTGCAGGTTAGAGATCTAACGACTAGAATTTTGATATGGATCACTCATTTTTAGTTTTTTTTAGGGTTTTTGTAATGTCCCCGACCATCAATCCCACGGTCGTGAAAACGCTACTATGCGAAACATTCTCATACTTATTTATAAAACATGTTTATTAAATATAATTAATAGATTTAACCAAACAAAACACAATAAGAACAAGATTACTACTAATATACATCACCAAGGACATCAACAATAACTCATATGCGCAACAAAATACATGATAACATATAAGCATCACAGACATGCAAAACATAATATTAAGCATAAATTGATACTTATCTTTGCAACTGTGGTAATTCCAGCAACTGCGTGCAGACATTCCATGAACCTCCCAGCCTTAGACCACACTTCTCATCACTCTCAGCAGTAGGTCACCCCCGAGCTAGGACTAAGCTCCATTGGGCAAGGGAATCCTAGGCTAGGAAAGGTCAACGGAAGACACACAGTCATAGAGGAAGGATTCTCTCCCAAGACTCACTTACGCCCACTTCCCATAGACTCTTGTTCCCCACATGCTTGTCCCACCCCAGGAGTATACACCTTCACTGTCACCAAGACAGTCCTTCAGCTATTAAACCTCCCTTGCCTTGGGCTTCAGCAACATACCAGACTGGAAGTCTCTGAGCTCTATGGTAGCTACAAGACCCCTTCCAGGAGTTCTCACTTCCTTCACGTACTCTCTCACCTGGAGAGAGTTGCTCACAGGCTTGGTAATCTACCTCTTCAACAACAATCACCTCCCTCACCCAGAGAGAGGGTTACACATAGACCAGACAACCTGTTTCCTTCAACTCGGTTTCCAACACAGTCGAGAAACCATGAGGCTCAACACAAACATACACTGGCCAACAAGACACACACAATCAAGCACTTCGTGGCCACATCAGTCCACTAGGAACACAGACACGACCACCCAAAACTGGTGACAAACAGATGCTACAACATAACAAGGATCAACAATTATAGGACACTTTAGTTTTATCAACCAACAACACATGACGACTTCTTGTTTCTAGTTTTGGGAATGCGTGAGGGTGTACATAGATCTCACGCACATGCTTAAACTATTCAGGTAATGGATCTAAGAACAAACACCAAACAGAGGTCGATGATCACACCCATGAGTTGAGACAGAGGATGGAGAATGGAATGTTGAACCTCAGATTCAGGGATGGATGGTGGAATGCATAACAAACCCCCAACATGGTTTACTCCACTATTTTTAACTGCATGTGCCCAGGTTGACACCTATCTCCCTGGGGATCCATCCTTCCCATTTTGCGCAAGTTCCCCCTTCCAGGAACTTAGGATAAAACATAAACATTTACATAGCTTTGGATTAATATTGAATCATTATTCCCAAGGACTTAAGCTCCTAATCTTAGCCCATCTTCCCAACCTTTCAGCCCCCTCTCCCTTACCCAGACTTTGTGGAAGCTTATTCCCCCATCACTCATTCATCGTGGTCGGCTCACACACAGAGATGATTTTTTTATCTATTAATAATGTGCATCATTACATGTACAAAAATCAGTCTCTTGGCCTTCAACACTTAGGCTCTCTGGCCTAATAAACACATAAGTCCACCAGCTTATATAAACTTGGCTCACCAGCCTATACAACATAATTACAATTCATAATCGAATTGGGGCATGTCCTTGGGGTATTACAATCCCCTCCCCTTATTTTTTCACTGTCCTCAGTGCAAATTTCACACAACATCAACAAGATTTCCAAGATATTCAAAAAGACGTGGGTATTCTTCCCACATAGCATCTTCATGCTCCCATGTTGCATCCTCGGGATCGTACAAGGTCCACTGGACCTTTACAAGCCCTATGGATCGATTCCGAAGCTGTTTTCTTTTCTGGTCCAATAGGCGCACATGATGCACTTGCAGGACACCTTCTTGTTCGACCTGGATCACATTCCAATCAATCACATGATTAGGATCATGTATATATTTCTTAAGTAATGAAACATGAAACACATTATGTACAATCATGGATGTAGGTAATGCAAACATATATGCAACTGGCCTAATCCTTTCTAGGATTTCAAATGGCCCACAAAATCTGGCTGCCAACTTGGAACAGTTTCCCATATTTAGGGAACTTATATTGGCTTTTACTTTCAGAAAAAACATGATCACCCACTTTGAACTCTCTATGGGTTCTGTTTTTATCAGCATAACTTTTTGCCTGTCTTGGGCAACTTTCAAATTCTTCTTAATTTTTAACATATGTTCTTCCATTTCCTTGAGAAACTCTAGCCCAACTACTGCTCT
>ML838155.1:60598-73369 GCA_009831015.1 Picea engelmannii | reverse complement strand
GATTTCTTTTCGCTAGAAGAAAACTTTACTTTTGAACTAATCGTAAATCTGAGAAAGAGATAATGTTAAGAGGTTGTTAAAAGTTTGTACATAGAAATTTTGGATTCATAGAAATAAAAATATATAAAAATTAAAATTTTGGCACCTAAAAGAGCTTATACTCGATCTCACCTGGATCCATAACTTGCAGTAGTAATTGATAATCCAGAGCGGTTACTCAAAAAGAAGATCATTGCAGAAGGTTCAGAGAGTCATAGTCCCTTTCATAGGTCCTCTTCTCTTCCAGAGAAACTTGTTTCCCTCCAGGATCTCGAGTTTGACACCACTTTTGAACAAATCCTATTTAGAACAAAATCTATCAGCTTTGTGACTGAAACCTTTTTAGATCAAACCATCCTGCAACCCTGGACCCCTGAAATACTATCTCCCAGGGCTGACCCTAATCAAAGATTCCTTGAGGAATTTTACAAGCCAGAAATTTTGGTAGAAAAACTCAATCAAGCTTTACACCAAGCCCACTTCCAGCAGTCGGTCGAACTTTCTACCATAACTATTGCTGCAACTTTTGTAAAACCTAAACCCGCTAAGTCTGTGCTGGCTAGTCCTTCATCCTCCACATCTTCTATCACTTCCCCACCCATCATCTGGATTGTTGTCCCGCCTCCTGCACGTATCATGGAAGCCAGATATGCTCCTTTGGTATTGGCCGCACCTCTACACGCTATGCTCCAGGACTATGAAACAAGACTTCAACAGTTCAATGGTACTGGGCCCTTGAACGTACAACAACATGTCGATAAAATGAATGAATATTTTGACTTGCAGGAAGTGGATGAAGCTGACGTTCAATTGATACTATTTGCACAGATTCTGACTAGGGACGTTAAGAAATGGTACAAAGGCTTACGTCCTACTTCTGTGGTCGACCTTACCTCTTTTCAAAGATGTTTTCTGGACAGATGGGAGGTAAAGAAAAATCCTCTCCAGATCTTGTCAGAATACGAAAACATCAGAAGGAACCAAGGAGAGACAGTACAATACTACTGCACCAGCTTCAACAATTTGTACAATGCGATTCTAGTCGATATCAAACCCCCATAAGGTTTGGCATTGATAAAATTCCCTGATGGTTTTGACACTGATATGTCATATCAATTAAGGGAAAGAAACACTACCACTCTGGAGGACATGCAGAAAAGTGCAGTAAGTGTAGAGGCCAACCTGTTAGCCAGAAGGGCATGACATAGGACAGAAAGGAGAGTCACGATTAAAGAGGAACCTACCACATCCTCTTCTGACGCCAAACTAGATTCCTTAACTAGAGAAATGGAAAGGATGATGGAGATACTTACTATAGCCGAAATAAATCCTCCTAGAGAGAACGAACGTGCTCCACAAATTTAGAATCCTAACTTCAGAAGAAATCCTCCTTAAATCAGGCATAGAGATCCTGGGGATCAAAGGGAACAGAGGGGTCCTGGTCAACAGATCAGACCACCCCTATAGGAAAATTATGCTGATGAAGGTGAGGATAAAATTGAATAATTAGATGTCACGCATATAAAACTCATGGGCGTTCACGACGACGAAGCCCTATTCCTCACTCAGGAAGAGAAAAAACTTTTCCTTCTTTCTCAAATAGAGTTAAATGAGGAAGCAGAGGAAACAAAACAACAAGCATTTGAAAATTCCATTATGAAGGTTCATAGGTGGTACAATCTGAGGAGAAAAAAGACAAATGAAGATCCCCCAAATAAGGTAACCGAAATGAAGAAAATAGTCGAAACCACGAAGACCTCGGAGCCTTCTACCAAGAAGATCCCTGAGAAAGGAAATGCTGAATCTCCCGCAAAAAGAAACCCTAACATTTTACAAAGATCAATGCAGACTGAGGTTTCATCAATTCGTCAACCAAGTACTTCTACCCATAAAACTATCATAGACAGATCAGAATTGCTGAGCCTAAGTAGAGTACCCACTACTTTCAGCCTTGAAGGGGAATTATCCAAATTGAAGATTCCCATTCCCCTTTCCGAGCTGATGAGTAAGAACGCATACCGATCGCAGGTGATCAAAGCGCTGAGCATCGAGCCAGAGATAGGCATGAAGGCCGTGAATGTTGGATCAAAAAATCATTCAGACACAGTAAATCTTACCGATGATCAACCTAAAATCCTTTTTGGCCCTGAAGCTGATGGTTAGATCGACACCGGTGTTGTCGCTCCTTTTTACATCAGCCTTAATATACATGACCTGATTCTGCACAATACTATGTTAGATTCGGGTGATTCTCACAACTTGATGCCTAAAGAAGTGATGGAAAAGTTGGGACTGGAGGTCACCAGACCCTACAAATATTTGCACTCTTTTGACTCCAGCAAAGTCAGGTGTATCGGGTTGATCAAAGACTTATGTATCACCCTATTTCAGATTCCATCATAAATCATGGTTATGGATGTTGTGGTCATGGACATCCCCCCTAAATATGGTATGTTGTTTTCCAGGTCTTGGGGGGCCAAACTGAAAGGCACTTTGTAGTTGGATATGTCATATGCCACTATCACAGTATTCAGACAATAGAGAAGACTGTACAGAGAGACACTGATGAAATATATGGTCAGTAGCCAAGAAAATCCACATAACTACCCTCTATACTATGCACACATCGATATGGATTCCTTCATCCTATATAACGATGGTGATATGGAAGAACAAATCGCTTAGCTGGAAGAAGATACACTTGATCCAAAAGAAGGGCAAGAAATCACTGAGGCAAAAGGAAAGGAAATTGTAATAACTGAAGAACTGCCAGCAGAGTTCTGGAGCATGGAATTTGATGGAGCTATGAGCAAAGAGGGAGATGGAGCAGGAGTTTGGTTTCATAATAAAAAATCAAGGTATTCATAGAGTCATTCTTACAAATTGAATTTTCAATGCACTAACAACATAGCCGAGTACGAAGCTTTGATGCTCGGTCTAAAACTACTGAAGAAGGTTGGTGCCAAACAAATCATGGTAAGAGGAGATTCCAAATTAATTATCAAACAAATTAAAGGTGAGTATGCAACAAAACATCCTAGGCTTAGAGCTTATAGGAATGTTGTTTTGGATTCCCTTCAATGTTTCACAGAAATCGATTTGCAGGTGATGCCAAGGGGACAGAACATTTTAGCAGATGTGTTAGCTACGTCGATAGCTACATGCAAGATACCTTTTTGTTCAACTTTCCCATACACAGTAGAGGTGAAGTGCAGACCGACTATCCCAGAAAACATCAGATACTGGCAGGTATTTGGGAACGATGATCAAATTGAAGATTTTCTACAATGTAAAAATGATTTCGAGTGTACAAATATAGACTTAGAAAATGATGATGAAGATGTAAATAAATCTGTTTTTGGGAATCATAGTGTAAATAAAATAGATTCAGAAGAATTAAGTGAAGACGAGGTGGATTCTGATGTTTTTCACTTAAACAATAATGTGTTACCTAGGGGTTTAGTTCCGTTAGAAGACATGTTTGATTTTAATGATGTGGCAAAAAAACCCAAAATTGAAGCCAGTGGTAAAGAGGTTGAGGACTGTAACATAGGGACAGAGGAGAAACCCAAGGTGGTAAAACTCTCCAAATATTTACCCACTGAGAACAAACTCAATTACATTGAACTTGTCAAATAATATGTATATGTGTTTGCTTGGGGTTATGAAGATTTAAAATCTTACGACACAAGTATCATACAGCATAGGATCCCGATAAAAGAAGAAAAAAAACCTTTCAGACAGAAACTTAGGAGAATCAATCCCAAGTTACTTCCCCTGATAGAAAAAGAAATCAAAAAGATGTATGATGCTAAAATCATAGTTCCCTTAAGATTTTCCAAATGGGTTTGAAATCTAGTTCCGACCCGAAAGAAAACTAGAGAAATCAGGCTTTGCATTGATTTCCAAAACCTGAACAAGGTTTCCATAAAAGACAACTACCATTGCCAAAAATGGACCACATATTGCAAAAGGTAGTTGGATCCAGTTGAATCTCCTTACTAGATGGTTTCTTAGGCTACAACCAGGTTCTCGTTTACCCAGATGATCAGGAGAAAACAACCTTCACAACACCTTGGGGAACCTTCAAGTACGTGAAGCTGCCCTTCAGTTTGATAAACGATGGGGACACTTTCCAAAGAACGATGGACATATCTTTTGTGGAAAAACTTGGCATATTTATTTTCATTTATCTAGATGATGTAATTGTTTATTCCCAATCTGACGAAGAGCACTTACAACATCTCAGACAAGTGTTTGAGAAATGCAGGAAATTTGGGATTTCTCTGAATCCTAAGAAAATCCTTTTCGAATTAGAGGAAGGTAAACTGTTGGGACACATAATATTTAAGGATGAAATTAAGATAGATCCTAGCAGAATAGAAGCCATTCAGAAACTGGAACATCCTAGAAACATCAAAGATTTACAAACTTTCATTGACAAAATGAAATTTATGAGAAGATTCATACCCAATCTGTCTGAGATTATCAGGAACATCACCAACATGTTAAAAAAGGACACAAAAATAAAATGGAACACTGAATCCAAGAAGTCTTTTGAACAGGTTAAGCACGCAGTCACACAGGCTCCAGTTTTGATCAGTCCTGACTTCACCAAATATTTTTACCTTTTCTCTTTCGCTTCTGAACATACCATTGCAGTAGTATTATTAGAGAAAAACAATGAAGGGTATGAACAACCCATAGCCCTTTTCAGTAAATCCTTAAGAGATTCTACTTTGAATTACAAAATAATGGAGAAATAATATTTTGCTCTGGTAAAAGCCATAAAGGATTTTAGAGTCTATATTCTCCATTCCCACACAATTGCTTATGTTCCGAACGCAGTAGTAAAGGACATTTTAACTCGGGACAATCCAGATGGAAAAAGAGGAAAATGAATTGTTATTAGTCTAGAGTATGACAGAGAGATTAATCCTACTAAACTAATTAAAGGTCAAGGTCTAGCAAAGTTAATGGATGAATCTAATTTTCAGGATTTAGATATTAATTTTATAGCTGCAGTAGATGAACATGGAGAGGAGGCGACTCCAAGCGTGAAAGAGGTATTTATGAACTCTCCATGGTACAAGACCTTATATTTGTTTTGCATAACTTACAAGCTCCACCTGGTCTAACAAAAACTAAAGCTAGGTTTTTGAAATTGAAAGCATTAAAAATTTGCATTCTAGAAGGCAATCTTTATTGGAAGGATCCTGGAGGTATTTTGTTAAATTGCCTGCTAAAAGATGAAGTTGAAAAATTCTTACAGGATTTTCATGTAAGAGACTGTGGTGGTCACCTGAGTTGGAAGACAATAGCTAATAAAATCCTCAGATTTGGGTTTTATTGGCCTACACTCTTCGTTGATGTGCATAAGAAAGTGACTTCGTGCCATAAATGTCAAGTGTTCGAGGGAAAAAAGAAGCTCCTTCCTTTGCCCCTGAAACCCATCTCTATTGAAACTCCTTTCCAACAATGGGGATTAGATTTTATCAGAGAGATACATCCTCCCTCTTTGGGCCAGCACAAATGGATTCTTACTGCCACAGACTATTTCACAAAATGGATTGAAGCTATACCAAGTAGGCAAGCTACTGATTCTGTCATTATTAAATTTCTGGAAAATAATATCTTGTCTCGCTTTGAGTGTCCAAGAAAAATCATAACCGACAATGCAACTGATTTCCAATCTAAGAAGCTCATAGATTTTTGCATCCAGTATCATATCACTTTGGGACACTCCACAACGTATTACCCTCAGGGGAATGGGCTGGTTGAGTCATCCAATAAAACCTTGGTGAACATTATTAAGAAGACACTACAAGAAAACAAAAAGTCATGTCATAACAAGATGGTTTTCGCACTTTGGGCCGACAGACTGACCACTAAGAAGTCAATTGGTATGTCTCCATATCAATTGGTCTATGGCAGTGAAGTAGTTTTTCCTACCTCTTTAGGGGTTCCCATCATGAAAATTCTGCAAGAGATGAAAGAAGTGCAGAACGAATCCAAAAGAAGGATAAACCAGATGATCCACTTGCAACAATCTAGAGAATAAGTATACAACAAAACTCAGGTTGTCCAGGAGAGCATAAAAAATATCTTTGATAAAAGAACTAAAGAAGATGACTTTGAGCTAGGTGATCTGGTTTTGAGGTGGGATGCCAGAAATGAAGATAAGGGGAAGCATGTCAAGTTTGATAGTCTATGGAAGGGACCTTACATGATTCAAGCATTAAGAGGAAATAACGCTTTTCTGCACAATAACAATGATGGGACCAATGTGCCAGGAGGACCTGTAAATGGAAGAATGTTGAAACTGTTGGACAACTGAGAGGGCGGGGGTGAATCAGTTATTACCGTGCTTAAACAATTATGCTTCTTTTGAAATATTTACAAGGCACTCAATGATGATCACAATAATGCAGAGAATTAAACAAAGGCACATCCAACATCAGTCACATGTATGAGAAATACAGAGACAAATAATTCCCGAGGAAACCCATACAGGGTAAAAACCTCATTTTCTTTATATGATAAATATTATCTACATTCTTTACATTATCATAGATATGAGAACCAACTCATTGTGAGGCTACAACATCTGTTTCTGCAAGCTGCAACTTGCTGAGAGAACCGACTCTCTGTTTTCTCTAGCACCCACTAGAAGGAAGCACCAACCCCCTCGTTTCTCTAGCACCAACTAGAAGGAATCACCAACTCCCTGGTTTCTCTAGCACCAACTAGAAGGAAGCACCAACTCCCTGTGTTCAAGCATCCACTTGAACCTTTGAGGACACCAGTCCTCCCTAGCACCTCCCAACCACCCTGAATAATAATAAATTCTTTGTTACTGAAACTTACTACAATGATATAAAATTGTTCAATGGCTTACCAACCCTGTTGTTGTTTTGTTACGCTGCTTTGTCCTATCTGCATCAGTGTCTTCTGCACGCCCCTTGCACTTTCTATTCTTCTGCCTTTTATACTCTCTGCACCATATCCCTTTGATGCAACCTTCCTCTAGCATGCATCTCTTCTCCTGCGCTCTGCCTCCTTGCTCACACTTGAATCCTCACCATGAAAACAACCTCCATCTCTTCTTTGTTCAACATTCTTATAGTACCCGTGCTCCTTGTGCATGCAATATTTTCCATGCCACTGCATGCTCACACCATGCCAAATCTACTGCATATCTCGAGTGCTTTTCCTGATGATCAAAACTCTTCAAATTCTCTGGTGGTTCTCGCCATGCGTTCAGTATCATTGGGTGTTCTGCTAAGAGTCCTCAGCCTCTCTGGCAGTTGAGACTCCTCGTCTTCTCTGGCACAATCGAGCTTATGCCTCCTGTTTCAGTTACATGATTCAACTCTCATCCATCTGTCAACCCTCCTAACCATCAGCTTGCTTTACTGGATGAAGCTTAGAGACTCTTTAGCTTCTCTGGTGATCACACAAAGGTCTCTTCGAATTCTCTAGCAGAGACCATCAATGATTTCTAGCAGTTACACTGCGACGTGCTACAATATCCCTCCGATCTTGTTCTATTTCACCTGCACCATTGGACTGATTCCATGGGAATTTGCATTCATTTTGACATTTTGGCATTTGGAAATTCGGCATTCGTGTGACCATGCATCTCAACATTCCCACTCGCGATCCCCGAAATGGAGCTTGGTTGCTCTAGCTATTTCCTCCATCTCTCGCTGATGTGACCAAGGACTGTGACCACAACCTTATGCATAAGGTGCTTTCGCGATTTTGCATTTCATGAGTCTAGAGATGAGACATCTCGAATCTCCAAGTTACGATCCCCAATACCCCGAAATGGCATGGGATCAACGGTCCTGATAAACACTTGATCTGACGGCTCAGATCATTTCGCGATTTCGCATATCGCGATTTCAACATTCCTGTGATGAATGTTATTGATGCTTCCAACTCTCGATCCACAAAACTCCGAAAGGGAGTCAGATCAATGGTCCACATAACCCCCAGAGATGGATGGTTGATGGGATTTCGGCATTTCATAATTCAGAATTTCGAGACTCCTGATGCTGAGAGTTTCTTGACATCTCTATCTCCCGATTTCTGAAACTCCAATGTGGTGTAAACCTGCTGACGTCACATGTGTCGAATACTTGCCATGTGTCACCATGATTCGTGACTTACATGTGCTTGAAATGTTGAATCAGTCTAACACTTATCATTACCTAGTTGTGCCACGTGTTCCTAGCTGACGTGGTTTGCTGACGTGAGTTGGATCGACGGTCCAGATCACATCTTGATTTGACGAATGCAATTAAATCGTAGTATCGCATATCATGATTTCGGGATTCCCGTGGTTATTATTCTTTGACACCTTCAACTCTCGATCCATGAAACTCAAATATGGACTAGGATCAACGATGCATATCACATCTTGATCTGACGGTTGTGGTTAAGTCACGATTTCACATTTCGCGATTTCGAGAGCCCCGTTCCTTTGACTCTCCGGTCAGCGAAATGTTGATCTGTGTCCACGTGTCCTGCTTGAAGATGGGTGGTCCTCCTTATTTATGGATTTTGTGAGCCCTCTACTCCTTTGACTTTAAAGAGCGTGCAGGTTCTCCTCGATCCAACGGTGGTCGAACCCTGCGCTCAGATCTAACACCCGAGATCTATTCTCCATATCTGCGCGCTCCTCTTGTCTACATTGAGATCTGACGCTCATCGGGAATTCGAGATGGGATCCCACGAAAAATACGCTTCTCCTTTGAGCTTACGCATCCTCCTTACTTGGAATAATTTCTAAGTGTCAAAGGCCTTTACCTTTGATCCGCCTGTGATCCTAAGTACACTATCTCCCTTGAGATTTAGTCATGAGTTAACCTCATCCCTGGTGCGCACCTATGCACTGCATTCGACTCTGCGCTAATACCTCTTGAGCTTACTTTGTTCCTGTTTTTCCATCGATGCACACTTTGATCCTGCCATCAATGACCAGCACATACTGCCTATAAAGCATGCCAACCATCCTTTGCACTATCTCTTCTGATCTTATCGAGCTTTCTCTGCAACATCTTCCCAACCTACTTTTGATGCCCATTTGTTACATTCTTCCTATACTCATGCCATCTTCATTGTTGTACTTTCCATCAATGACAAGCATACGCTACCTGTTAAACATTTGCCAACAGTCTCCCCCTTTGGCATTGATGGCAACTAAGGAACCCGAATTCTTTTCTGCCCCTTTGACATCAATTTCAAAGAAGAGACATCATCCCCCTGAGATATTTCAGTAATTTTAGGAGGCATTAGATATTCAAACAATACAAAACTCCCCCTAACAAGATGGACTCTTTTAGGTGTGAAATGAAATGACACCCAACTTCTGTCTGATATATTCAAACGGTGTCTTAGCTAGGGGTTTAGTAAAGATGTCTACAATTTATTCTGTAGTGGGAATGTAATGGACCTGAACAATCTAATTGGTGACTTGCTCTCTCAGAACATGATATTTTATGGGAATATGTTTGGTCTTGGAGTGGAACACAGGATTTTTAGACACAGTGATGGCACTAGTGTTATCACAATGAATTGGGATCAGTGCAGTGCATTTTACCTCTAAGTCTGCAAGTGTCTGAATCATCCATAATACCTGAGTGCAAAAGTTAGCAGTAGCAATGTACTCTGCCTCTATGGTTGATAAAGAAATGGAACCTTGTTTTTTACTAAGCCAGGCTACTAAGGAGTCACCCAAGAAGAATGCTCCTCCACTGGTGCTTTTTCTCTCATCAACATAGTTTGCCCAATCTACATCTGAATAAGAAGTCAACTGAAGACTTTGATTTCTGGGATACCACAGACCATAAGTCATTGTTTCTTTTAAATACCTGAATATCCTTTTGACAACTTGTAAATGACTCTATTTAGGTGCATCCTGAAATCTTCCTACCATTCCTACAATATGCATTATGTCTGGGTGAGATGCTGTGATGTACAACAGGCTTCCTATCATTGATCGATAGGATCTTTGATCAACATCAGGTGAATCATCATCCTTGCTTAATTTACATCCAGCTAGCATAGGTGTACCCATAGGTTTAGAATCTTCCATTTGAAACCTTTTCAACATTTCTCTTAGAAATTTTTCTTGAGAAATGAACATCCCTTCGGGCCTTTGAGTAATTTACAAACCAAGGAAAAATGACAGTTCTCCTGTCATAGACATTTCAAATTCAGACTCCATGGCAGAAGCAAACCATTGTACCAATGAATCCTTATTACATCCAAAGATGATGTCATCTACATAGACCAATACGATGAGAAAATCATTATCCTTTGTTTTAATATACAGATTGTTGTCAGCAGTTCCTCTCTTGAACCCTTTACCTTTTAGATACGTATCCAGTCTATGATACCAGGCTCGAGGGGCTTGTTTTAAACCATATAAAGCTTTCTTCAGCTTGCATACTAAGTTAGGGTTATCAAACAATTTGAAACCCTCTGGTTGTTCCATATAGACTTCTTCACTTAAATCTCCATTGAGAAAGGCTGACTTGACATCCATTTGGTAGACTTCAAGCCTTTTATGACCAGCATACGCAAGAAACATTCTAATAGCTTCTAATCTTGCTACGGGCGCAAATGTTTCATCAAAATCCAGTCCTTCTATCTGAGCATACCCTTTACAGACTCACCTCGCTTTGTTCCTGATAACTTGTCCTTGCTCATTCAACTTATTCTTAAAGATCCATTTGGAGCCAATGACGTTTTTACCTTCAGGTATTTGAACCATCTCTGATGTATTTTTTTTCTCAATCTGATCAACTTCTTCATTCATTGCTTTAACCCAGTGATCATCTTTGTTGGCTTCATTAAAATTCATGGGTTCCAGCATGGATATGAGAGCTATATGAGAATGTTCGGTGGTTTTGATTAGCTTTCTCCTGGTTTGTACACCTTTGTATTTTTCTCCAATTATCTGACTTGTAGGATGATTCTTTTGAATGATTCTGGAGGAGGAATTTGCAGTTGACTCCTGATTTGAGTCTGTCTCAGTGTCTGAGTCTTCATCTGATTCAGAGTCTTCTTTTTCTGATTCTTGGACCTGTTCATCTTTATCTTTAGCTGTGTCTTCTGTAGAAGACTCATTACTGTATACCTCTCTTGCTGGGATTCCTTCATCAATTTTTACATCAATACAGTCAACCATTTTATGCATCCTCTTATTATAACATCTATATCCTTTACTGTTTGTAGCATACCCTAAGAAGATACCTTCATCGTCCTTATCATCATATTTTTTGAGGTTCTCATCATTATTCTTTATGTAGCATTTACTCCCAAAGACTCTGAAGTGTTTGATTGAGGCAGGTCTTCCAAACCATAATTCATAAGGGGTCTTGTTACTTTGTGGTCTGAGGTGGGCTTTGTTAAGCACATGGACTACTGTGTGTATTGCTTCTACCCAGTAGGTTTGACCAATGTTCTTATCATTCATCATTGACCTGGCCATTTCCTGCACTGTTCTGTTTTGCCTCTCAACAACTCCATTTTGTTGTGGAGTTCTTGGGATTGTGTATTCCCTCTTGATCCCATGTTCATCGCAGAATTCATTGAAGTCTCTTGACATAAACTCTCCTCCCCGATCTAATCTGCCTTTAACCTCTTGCCTGTTTGAGTCTATGTTAAAGCCTTAATTTTTTTAAACTTCTCAATTGATTCAGCTTTTTCTTTGAGAAAGGAAACCCATGTAAGTCTGGAGTAATCATCGATAGTCAACATGAAGTAGTTTTCTTTCCCCGTGCCTTCCTGTCTTGATGGTCCACATAAATCCATATGAACTAGTTGGAGTGGTTTCTCTGTTGAAGTAAAGCTCTTGGAATTAAACTATGTCCTGTTTTGCTTCCCTACTTGACAGGGTTTACACATTTACTTTTGGGGCTTTGATATCCTCGGAATATCTTTTACTGCCTCGAGGTTTTTGAGTTTGATTAAGTGGTCAAAGTTTAGATGTCCAAGTCTCCTATGCCATAACCAACTTTCACCATGTTTGCTTAGATGAAATTCTTCTCTATTTTCTTTCAGCACATATACATTATTTTCTGTCCTTATTCCTTTGGCCACCACTTGTCCTGAGTTTACAGACTTTATCTTGCAGTCCTTGGATGTGGAAAACACCTCACATCCTCTGTCACACATTTGAATTACACTGAGTAGATTATGTTTCAGCCCATCCACAAGTAGAACATATTGGGCTTTTCCTTTTCCATTACTTAAGCTCACCATCCCTTTGCCTTTTATTTTCCCTGGAGCATCATTTCCAAAAGTTACGCTTCCTGATTTGCTTCCACTTAGAGACATAAACTTGCCTTTGTCTCGCGTCATGTGTTTGGAGCATCCACTATCTATATACCAAGGGTTCATTTTTCTTTGAGCAGACAATACTAATCCACACTTGTTACTTTCCTTCTTCTTCCAAATCTTAACATTTTCAGCAGCAGATTTCGAATCTGGTTCATAGTTCCTCAATCGACACTCAATAGATTTCTGTCCAAAGTTGTGACAGGTGTAGCATTCAACCTCATTATTCAATAAGTCAAACTTATTGTTGCGATGTTGCCTACTTATTGACTGTTGATTATTTCTTGGCCTCCTTAGTTGTATGTGTCCAGACTTAATTTGACAATTTGCAGTCCGTGAAGGATTATTACTTGACTATATCATTTTTTGTTGTGGGAAGTA
>ML838155.1:0-20929 GCA_009831015.1 Picea engelmannii | reverse complement strand
GGGGTAAGGCTCACAAAATGTTCATAAATAGAGAAACTGGTTTAGATATTTGGATTAGAGGAGAGCCTCCAAAATCCTTCCCAACAATCATGCGACATAAGACCTTCATGAAAAGGCCAGGGGTTGTGGACTCATTAGCTCCTATCCATTTACATGTCATCCATTCAAGTATTGCATATTTTAAAGAATTCAAGGAAGAAGCCCTTGCCGCTTCCAAGCTAAGATGGGATGCATCCTCCGACGAGGTTAAAAGAAGAGAGCCCTTTGGATATAGAAATTTTTTTGCAGCAACCTTTAGAGTGGAAAGGTACTCTAAACTACTCCAGGAGGAAGGACCTACTTGGATGGGATGCAGGTATAATCCCCCTCTTCTCTGGTTTCCTCCAGAAGTTTACCAGAAGGATTATTAGATTAATAAAAAGAGACAGGACACTACTTTTGATGAAATCAAAATAAACCATGGTTTCAGGAGACCTGGTGAACCAACGTTTCCTCCCTACAGTATAACTAGTTTACATGAAAGACTCTAGCTTGCATGAGAACATGCAATAAGGTAAGCAGGGGGGTATGTTGGGTTACGAAAAAGGTATAAATATCTCCTTTTTGTCCACAATTTATGATATCATTCTGATTGACTTTTCAAATAATTAGGGATAAATACGAAAGAACATGATTAAGATGTCTCTTAGAGTTGTTATTTAAGTTTTATTAAATAGATTCTAAATTACGATTGGAGTGGTTTGATTTTTATGTAGAGTTGGATAAAATAGTTGTGAAAGATAACCCAAAGAGACTTGGGTATGCACAAGCTGTTGGGAGTTGAAGACTTTTTAGGCGAAAAGTAGTTTTTGAGATAATCAATTCTCTATGATGTAATTTTGTAATAGTAAAGCGATCCTCAGGATATTTCGATCCTCAAGATAGCTTGATTTACCCAAACTATTGTAATATATAAGAGGGTAATAGATCCAAAAACACATAGAGAAAAACCACATTTAAGTATTTAGATTCACAATTGCCCTCCGCAAGCAGTTGTTGTAAATGTTTTACTAGTTATGGAATTAATGTTAGTTTTGAGTGTTTTTATCATCCCTGCATTCTGAGTTTCTCATAGCAGTACTTCTGAAGACCGAGGGCCCATTCTGAAGGAGCTACTGTCTCATTCTGTAATTGTATCAATTCAGAGTTTGATTTCTATTTTGTGATTCAGATCTGTTTTACAATAGCCAAGGATAAATGCATAAGTGTGTTAATGATTTTATGATCGTTTGCGTATAGAAGACAGACATTTCCCTCAACTATTAATGATTTCTGTTATGATTTCCATTTCTGAAAATTGTTGCTCGACAGTTCCTCACATTTTCATCCACGTTGTTCCTTTTCCTTAGATTTACAATTGTTTTTCGTTTCAGTTAAAGTTACATTAGCTGCTCCTTTTAGTAAAAGTTACGATAGTTGTTCCTTTCGGTTAAAGTTACATTAGCTGTCCCTTTCGATTAGAATACAGTTGTTGTTTCTTTCCACATATAGAATAATTTTCTATTTCCTTTCCAGTAATTAGAATTCATGATTGATAGATTAAATCTGCAAGTCCTTTCTTAGATTTGATTACTGCTTTATAGTTAAGTGAATTCAAGTAGATTTATTAGTTCCATTTCATTTCACAGCATTCTAGTAATTTGATTTCAATTCCTTTAGTTTTCAGAATCTTTGGTGAACATTTGAGGAAGTTAATGTTTGATAAACTCAGATTTGGTTTAGCTACATGATTTTAGGCTACCTGCATAAACTTTGTCAATATTCTTGAGATAAAAGATGAATCTTCAGGTTGATAAATTAATGTTAAACTAAGGTTGTTTTTAAGACATATTTAGAGCCCAACACTCAGTGGCAAACTAGAATGAAGAATAAATGAGGAGATTCAGAGGATCTTACACCTCTCAGACCTTGGAAAAGATGGAGATTGGTATCTTCACCAAAATCACACTGAGGTTAGAGTATATGGTTGCAAGCTAGCCCCATACAAACTGCCCAAGTATTTACCTGTGAGGATATTTGTGCTGGAGTACATAAGACAAATTATAAAATCAGATGACATACACTTTGTGTCTCTGAAGAAGAAACAATAGATCAAAATTAAAGGGAAAATAGGGTCTTTTATCTGCAATAGCCGAGGCGTCGGGGAAGAGGCAGATAGACTTTTGAAAGAAATGAAGTTCTAAGTTAGTTTCCTATGGCACTATGATCCGTGCAGGATAGTTTCAGAGATGAGGATTAAGAATAAAAATGTTCCATATGTTCATATACCCAAGCCCGAGATATAAAGGTTCACGAATCAAATAGAGTGGGAGTCGAATACTCTGAAAGAGATATAATAGTAGGACCCTTCAGTTGTTATCTCGCAAACAACCACACCATAGGCTCCAAAGGAGAAAAGACCCATGAAGGATACTTCACCTTCTGTCACCGAAGTCTCGGCTGAAGTTTTCCAATTACATACCAAAAGACCAAAATCCAGTCATACAACTGACACGGTTGGCGAAACGTAAACCCAATCCACTATGACTATGAAAGGTGATCAATCACCTCTTATCAAAAGAAGCAAGCATATCATGTCTACAGTTTCGTCCAAGAAGCCGACGGATACTTCACTAGTCGACCAACCGAGTAAATGAGGACCAAAGTTGAGTATTTTTGAGAAATATGACCTGATCAAGAAGAGGAATTAGACACTGACCAACAATACTTATGCTCAGTTTTGGAAACAGACATCCATGGAACAACACAGACTATTGTCTACGTTTGATACAGAGAAGGGTAGAATACACATGGCTTTTCTGCAAGCACAGGTGACCAACCCAAAGGAAATTACTGATTACAAGAGGGCAACATTTGAGTTACACACCAGAGATGTGCACCCGACCGATCAAATGGATCTTTACAAGAAAACTAGAGAAATGGTTTTCTCCACTATGGCAAGTGCTTCTACTTCGGTTGTTAAACTACAAGTCTCTTTGAGCAATGTTTAGACACAAATAAAGTTAGAAAAGATATCATCCTTTGCAAAGGATAAAAAAATTAAAACGTTGGAAGAATTGGTCCTCAAGATCAGGTATGACCCCTTGAATGTGAAAGTAGTCGAGGAGATGCTTAAAAAGAAAATTGATGATATAGAATCTCTGAGGAAACAATTGAAATTGCCACCAATGGAAGATGCACAGACAAAAGAGATAGATAAAACCAAAGGTGAGAAGGACGAGATGCTCAAGTTGATCATGGAGCAGAATGCACAGTTGAAAGAGATGGAAGGAGAACTGGAAAGGTTAGTGAAGGAGAAGGAACAATCAACGCCTATGGAGGTCATTCCATTGAGCGCAGTTCCACTCATCAGAGTAAGCACAACATCCACAGCATAAATTTCCTTAGCAACTTCACTGACAGCTCTGGAAAAGACAGTAAAACTAGCAAAATCCATGGGGGAGATGAACTTGCAAGAGACATAAATTAGCAGACTTAAAAAGGAGGTTGAGGACCTTTAGGAACTTAAGTCTTCTTACCAAACTAGCTACTTCATGGAGAAATAAACATCAGAAAAGATCAAACACGAATTGCAGCAGCTTCGAAAGCAAACAGTGGCAGGAAAGACATTTGCTGAGGCCAAGGAAAATATATGGATGGATATCTCCAAATCCATAAATGAAATATGGCCTATGGTGAAAATCATGTTCGAGCAAAATGAACTAGTACAAAGGAGCAGGCAGGCTATTGAGAAAATAAGAGGAGAACTAGGAGAAATGCCTACAGAAGCCACCGAGATCATTAAATTCCTGAATTCCAAAACCAATGAAGAATTAGAGGATTTGAAGATTGAAGACAGAATGAAAACCATCCTCGAAGTCAAGAGGGTTCTGACCAAAAGAGGACTAATGCTATAGTTGGAAGAGAAAGTTCATATTATGGACACAGGAGTGCAAAGATTTTTCGGCAAAATTGAATCTCTGCAGAAGAAATGACTCCCTGGCTTAAGGGTCGTAAATGATAAGTTAATGACCCTTCCTGATTATAAACAGAAGCTGGCCACAGTGGCCAAAGATAGTTCGAAATTTTTGGGAATACAGGGCAGCATAACGGGCAAGGAGTTCTTAGAAAAATTGTAGCTAGACATTAGCATACAACATGAGATCTGGTATATTTTCATCATCAAGCCAACTTTTCCCAAGTACACAGAGATGGATCAAATATACCGATGATTACTCAAAGTCATCATTCCCAGCTAGCTACGATGGGAAGAGCTAAGCAATCTGATTGAGTAGGAGATGAGGTGTCCAAGTCTAGTCAACAATTCAATTATACGAAGTCGTGTAGATGACTCACCAATGGTTTTCCCCATAAATCAACATGAAGATTTCAACACATCATCAATAGTTCCAAAATTTTTGTATCTTGTTGAGTTAGTTAGTTAAATTTAGAATATGCCACATCCTGATCTTTAATGACAGGATCCTATGTAATTTTTGATTATAAATACTTCAAACTTTGAGGTACCAAGGGTTGATCTTTATGCCTCGTAAGCCATAAAGACTGTAATTGTTTATCAAGAGATCTTCCAGTAATATAAAGGGACATTTCACAGGATTCTCGCGTGTTATTCATTGGTGATGTTTATTTTCCTATGTTAAATGTTTTTCTCACTTAGTCGTCATATTGTTTTCTAATTTGATCTTTTAAAAGTAGCGTATGTTGCAGGATTTATCTTTGTATACCCTGTCTCTGACTTTAAAGATCTGAATGTTTATCTTCTGATGTTATAGTGAAGAAATTCTTAAATGCTTCTTTACTTTAATTTCTATTCTCATCTTTTCTACTGTCCATCACTTTACTGCCAAAGAATCCAATGAATGCATTACCTTGCCTCGTGAAAAGAATCTTTTATTTCATGTTTAGATATCTATCCTTATAATACAGACCCCATAGCCCAATGGATGCGTAAACCCTATTTCATCCAACTTTACAAAAAACAAACCATTCAATCTTATTCTACTTAACTAGACTAATATCTCAAAGTTAAAACATATCTAAATCTTACAGAGAGATCCCTCTCTAAAATTGGCAGGGCTAGATTCCAGTTTCGAAGTGGTTGGATAAAGTTACCTCTGGCAAATTTTTTCTACCCTGACAACCTCTGGGAATTTATAGAGCGATAACAGTGGGATCTTAGCCATCAAATTTATTCACTTCCACTTTGGGAAGATGCAACTCATGGTGAGGAGATTTGGAATGAAAGGGCATGGCATGGGAGAAATCAAGGCCTTATATGTTAGAAGGTTGTTCAGAGGAGGTAAGGCCCCTAGGTAGATTCATCCAATCATGCATATTGGTAGAAAAGGATTGAAGGTCGTTTTTCATGTTTTCATAGAGGGATTCCATTTTGGCCTCAATGGTGGAATTGAGGGCCACAATATTGGCATTGAGTTGTTTAATTTTAGTCTGTTTCTTGGTGATATTGGTTGACAGGGCATTGATGTATGCGTCCAGTTCTTGGTTGCGGGTTTGGGCCATGGTGGAGGGAAGTGGAAATAATGGGGCTAGTGGGTTTGCATAGAAAGGGGTTATTGGTGAAGAGAACCATTGTAATCAGTGAAAAGAGAGGAAACCAATGGGATAGGTCCCAAATAATATTGGCACAGAGGGTGGGTGGGTCCATATAAAAATTTATTAGAAGTGATATATACCATGACAATTAGGGAGAAGAGAGGAATCCAATGGGATGGGTCCCAAATAAGGGTTTCACCAGGACCACTATAATTGTTTTTTTACTCCTACTGAGTTATAATCTAGCTTAAAGAATACTACAATGATCGAATACCCAAATTGTTAATAGGCAAAATTGTGTATGAATATTTCCTCTTTTTCTATTTTGTTTTAATCCAAAAGAAAGGGATAGGATTTTGAGGGTTCCTACAGACAAGTGTTTTCCCCATGTTATAGCTCTTTGATATACATGCGGGGTTGAATAGTAGTCATCGTCTCATCATCTCGGAGCACCAACTAAGGAGGCTCGACCATAACCTTAGTTGTACTAGTCGATTACCAAGGTACAAATATTAGTCTTCTCGAGTGTTGTTAGAAGTTCCACTATCGTAGTCAGGCGGCTGATAGGATGATCTATATATGTTTTCATGAGACCTTTGATACTCCCTATATACCCGAGGGTATCTGGGAGTGAATGGATATGTATAGGTCTTTTCTAACGTGGTACTACTCGAAGGGGTACCAATAGGGCATACAGAGGATTCTAACAAGGTGAAATGTTTGTTGCGAGTAACCCGTGAAAATGAATGTATTTCCTACGTGTGGTCTTCTCCAACTGAATTTTAACCCACTGAATGATAGATCAATATGATTTAAATACACCGTCAATATATGTATCTAGTCTGAATTTTTTTTTCTAAAATTATGCAAAGGAAATTTCTTTGATACCACCTGTAAGGTACCAGATGTATTATGCAGAGAAGAAACATAATTATTATGATGGATACCAACAAAAAAAACAAAAATAGAGAGAACAATAACACTAGAAATAATACCTTTATTGATATAAATCCAAGTTCACTTGCCTCTTTGAGGGGGAAATCTCTAGCAGAGAAGAGATCAATTACAAAATAATTCTCAAGATGAAACTTTCCCATGCCTTCTACTCTCATTTATACTAATTCTATATTTTAAAGAATATTCTAGAGGAATATCTTTCTATAAGTGGAAAGTTCTATCAATTAATCTTACATTATACTTGTTCACATTATTACATAGTCCCTATTTACTAATGTTGGCCTTTATTACATAGAGAACATATTATTTTACCTAGGTGAGGGGTTAGGGAGGTTAGGTCCCTGCCATATTTTCCTTTTCACTTCTTCTTCCCTTTCTTAGAAGTATCTTGTTGTCTTTCTATTTAGAACAACTTGGCTATCCTTTCTTGTGGTCTATGTTCTCCAATTATTACACTTGGACATAGGCCTCATCAATGGTCCTTGTTTTGGAGAGCATCACTTCCTTTCAAAAATGAATGTGTAGACCCCCTAGATACTTGAGGAGTACATTTAGGTTCATGGGAGAGATAACCAACACAATCACCATTTTCCTAAACTTTTTGGTGTACTCATATACACTTTCCCCATTCCTATACCTGAAGTGACGTCAATGGATCCACTAGTCATCTACATACCCAATAGGGTAGAACTAGGACTTGATGAGGGTTTTAAACACATACCACTTAGTTACTAGTGGGTCACTAATGGGTGCTCAAATTGACATATTTGTAGCACAAATCCAATACTTTTTGTACACCCTTCTTCCCTTTTCCATTCCATCCTAGTACCCTTTTCATTCAAACTAATGCATTTTTGGTCAAGTTATAATTATTCTCTCAACATGCCATTTCAATACTTATTCTTATGCATTTTTAAGAGATTATCACATTTCCGTGTTAACAATGGTATGCAAGAACAAGGCTACATAGGTACCTTCCCAACATAAGATCTGGAACTTTCTACTCGAGTGTATTTGCTACAACTCTGGGTTGTTGACATCGTTATTGCAACTCTCTGTTACTACGACTCTCATTATTGCTGCAAATATTTCCCTTGTTCAAATCTCTTTGATACAACTCTCATTGTGTTGTGACTCTTGATGTGATTATCTCTATAGGAAAATTGTTGCAACTCTCCATTTTTGGGACTCTCACTATGCTACAACTCTTGCCTCACCATTGCTGCGACTCTCACTACAGGACCTTTGCTGCAACTCTCAGAATGGGTGTTGTAAATATGCTCCCATTGTAACAATGCAATATTAAATCACACATACTGCCATCCAAGGATCATATAGATATTTGAACAGGTAGTTCCTTCACACAATAAAATGACAAAGGAAATAACTCAACCGCCACTTTCCATATGATTGATTAAGTTAGCTTGTGCCTGATTTTTTATATCTTTTGGAGAAAACAATGTAACGAGATGGAAAATCACAATTCTTATGTTTTTCCATCGATTCCATTGATTAATTTAGGAATAAAATATTATGTATAAATACCCTTGTACTCTCTAGGATAGAGGAGAATGAGAACGAAGAAGAAGCAGAAACAAGTTAGTGAACAAGATTGTATTGATCTGCGCATTTTTCTGCAATAAACGTTTCTCTATATTCTTGTCCAAGTAATGGTGTATTAAGAATTTAGTGTCTTACTACATTCTTGAACCAGTACCTCCTCTAAGGAGGTAGGTCCCCATCCTTTTCTCAATATTGTTTGTATCTTATGTGTTTTATGGAAGTAGTTGTAGCATCTTCTATATATTTCTTTTATTTCTAGAAATTCCTCTATTTAACACTTTGTTGTAACTCTAGTATCATTGCCACAACTCTCGTTGTTGCCACTCCATGATGACATTGCAAAACCCTATTTTTTTATTAACAAATGTGTATCTATAACATCTCTTATGTAACATACCCAACCCCCATCTAGGCCACATCATTACTAAAATGACCCCTTAAAAATTTCTGATACAAAATATAAATGTGGAAGTAATACACAACATGCCATTCAATCTCATTCATTTGTGCATGCTAATAAAAATAAATAAATATTGATACTTTAAATATGCAAAGTAAAAACTAAGTTCAGGTAGCATCATTCAACCATAAAATATAGATTTATATGCATCAATTCTAGTCTCAACAAGTATCATTTAACCAAAAAAGTTAGAGTAAATTGCATAGTAATTATATCAACAATTAACCATGAATAAGAACAAAAAATAAGAACACTTATCTTATGACATGTGGAACCTTTTGTAGAGGACAAAAATTCCTCCCAGTCGTAGCCTTGTTGTTCCAGTTCTCAATAGTAAGACACCCCTATGTTGGGGCTATGAATCCACAAGAGATCGAGGTCCTTAATTCTAGCTAATGTCCCCCTTTCAACATTTAAACTCTTAGCTAATTCCAGTCCACTAAAACACTCCCTCTCAACCTACACAACCCAAGGGATGGAATCCCCCTTAACTAATGATAGTCCCTAGGACTTTCGAATCCCCTCCATGGATTCTAGTACAGGTTGGACAAGAATTATACTTGCTGGGACTTAAGGAATTCTACAGCTACAACACAAATTCACTGAGTAGCCAAAATGCATTATTCCTTAATGAATTTAAAATAACTCACTAATCCTAGGCACACATCCTCTTTCTCCATGAGATTATATCTCCAAACAACATCCAAAGATGTCCACAACAACTACCTTCAAGCTCCATCACTCAGAACTCCATTGTTGGCCATAAAACTCCATGTAAAAAATGCTCTCCATGCAAAAACGTGAATCCTAATTTGATTCTCCCTACCCATATGAATTTCATCTTTTTCTCTTGCTTACTTCACTTGCACTCTTCCCCAAGATGATTTTATTCATCCCCCATGCTCAAAATAAATATGGGAAGTGACTCTCACACTAACCCTCTTACATGAATTCGATGTTTGGTTTCTATAACACTCAACAACTAATGGAAGGTTCATGGTAAGGATAATTTAGAAGGAAATGAGAAATTGGTTTTGGTTTAATAGACATATGTAATTATCCCCCTTGGAGCCCTTCCCTCTATTGTAGATACTTAGCCCCCAAATATCTGTTCATGTCCATCTACAACTAGCGATACATTTTATTGATTATATTCAATTTACATTATTTACATATTACATTACTTTGACACTCAGACATATAGTTTATTTACAATATACATCACTTGGCCCTTGGCCATATACTATATCTACAATATACATCACTAGTTTGGGATTTGAAAACAAGGATGTTAGATTCCCCTCCCCCTACAAACTACATTGTCCTCAATGCACATAACCATACAATTTACACATTGACATATATAGAAACATTACATCAATTTCATGATAATTCCACAACTCAACAACTCATGTAGCAATTCCAACCAACGAATTCCCTTTCCCCTCAACCCATAGATCGGTTTGATAGGAAATTTAAGAGTTGTGGCTCCAGGAACTTCAGCTTCCAAAATGGAGTCTTCATTCACTTGTGTACACATGTGTATTCAATTTTCTTCAAATTTTCAAACATTTGTGGGTATGCTTCTCGCATGGCTTCTTCGTGATCCCACATAGTTTCTTTAGGACTGTAACAATTCCATTGAATATTTACCAAGTCGATGGATTTTTTTTTGGGAAATTTATCTTCCGATTCAGGATGCTCATTGGCTCGACCCAAAAATCCCCTTCGTGTTCCACCTAGATCACATTCTAAGCATTTCACATGATGAGGATCAAGTACATACTTTTTTAATAAAGACACATGGAACACACTATGCATTCTCATGGATGCAGGTAGTGCTAGCATGTATGCAACTAGTCCTATATTTTCTAAGACCTCAAAAGGCCCACAATATCTCACTATCGAATTTTCTCAAATTCCCAATTTCAACAAGCTTCTCTTGGATTAAAATTTTTAAAATACATTCTCTCCCACTTTGAATTATCCATTTGTTCTCTTTTTGTCATCATAGCTATTTTTTCCGATTTTTTACAACATTTAAATTCTGTTGGATTTTTACCATCTGTTCTTCCATTTCCTTTAACAACTCTCTCCCAATCACAGTTCTGTCTATTGGGTTATCCAACTTATTGGTTTATTTCATTTTATGCCATACAATGTTTCAACAAATCTCACATTCAATGATTCTTCATACCCATTATTGTAGGAAACTAAAATAAATGGATATAGTCCTCACATATATGTAGATCTTAACCTTGTACAATATTTACTGCAAACAGATTTTCAGTAAAAGAACAGAAAATATACAATGGAAAATACAAACATTACACATAGATTTTTCCCCTGGAAACCCAAATCAAGAAAACCAACATATTATATATTCATTCATAGTGTTACATTTTTTACAATACAATATACATATTCTTATCACTAGAAGTCACCTTAAGATTGCGTTGAAGGTAAGCCTAGTACCCATCAAGTTATATGTCACAATGAATGATTTAAAGAGGTCCAATGGGTGCAGACTCAAGATAATATCGTTTTAACTCAGAAAACTGGACTAGCATGCACAAGCAGTTGAGGTCTAGATCAACTTCAATCAAATAGTTGTAGTAAAGGTGAGTAGGAGGAAGAACTGGTGAGGAGAGTGTAGAGGTCTGCTTTGGACATCAAGTCTTCCAGTAGCCTAAGGAGGAAAAACTAAGAAAACAAGATCCTTTTGGATTCAAAGTTTTAGGAACGGAAGAGCATTAAAACATGACTACAATCAAGCATACATCACAATACTGTGAAAACAATCCATGTGAATCCTTCAATCATGGATACTTCAGCATCAGAGGCAAATAAGATGAAAACGAAGTTGACTTTCAGTAAACAAGAAGTCTCAAAGAAAATTACATATCCAAAAAACCAGAAGCTTCATCAAAAGTTTACAATACGAGAGCCTAGCTCAACCATTGACACTGACCCAATATAAAAAAATGCCTACATATGATTAGAAAAATTCACCACTACAGTCAAAGCTTTGAGTTGGCAAGCTCCCTGTCAGACTAAGAATGAAAGAAATCTTTTGGTAGACTATGCCTGTAGTCTTTTATCAGACTGCCCATGCATTTCTCTATCATACGCAATCTCAGACATGCAATTCCTTTCTAGCTTTCCATTTATGTGGTGAGACAAGGTTCAACCACCTCCCTCACTTTCATTAACTACCTGCATTGGGATCAGGATGGGCATGAGTCAACTCGACGCTTGGAGAATGTGTTGACTGCACGATAAAAATTTTCCACTTGGATATTCACTGGATGTGTGCAGGGAACACGAGTAGGTAGATGTGGACATTGATGATGATGCGTAGACAAGGTGTTTGGCACAAACTCAAAGGCTGCAACGAGTCAACAATGACCATGTTGAAGGAAATGACTGGAGAACGATGATCGGGACTACGCTAGCGCAAGTACTCAGGAGATGAGGTGTAAAGGAGAGAGGGTGATGTGGAAAGGGGAGAGGATGATGTGGAAAAGGGAGAAGATACAATGTCAGGGGGATGTGAGTGATCAGGGGGGAAACGAAAACATGAAGGGGGTGACATGGAGGAGAAGTGGTAGTCACATGTCGGGAGGGGAGAGGGGAAATGTGACAGCGAGAAGGGGCAGGCATGTGGTCGGGTGAGTGGAGGACAGGTGTTGGCGGGAGTGCATGTGATAAGCAGTCTACTCAGAGGGGGGGGTAGGTGGTAAGAAATAACGAGCGGGAGAGGGCGGGGGGGTCAGAGTTACTGCATATGTGACACATTAATGGGGGCACTGCACTGGAAAACTACCAAATTAGACCCCCCCGTTAAAGGCAGAATGTAGGGGGGGGTCCAATATAGGCCGCTAACTATAGATCTGAGCACGCTCTTCTTAGCCACAGATCTAAGCGCGTTCCTTAGTACAATGTGCCCGAACCATCATTTCACCCAAAACTTAGGATAAAATCTCAAAGTGGGTCTCACAAGCACCCCTTTCTTGATTTTTCACCAAGGGGTTGTTTCCAAGGGGAAAGAAACACCCTTGCTATCAAAACTTATGTTAACATTGGCTCCATGGGGGATAGAGACCTCCCTGCGAGGCTCTAATAACTTCAACAGCTTCAGTGCCTTATCTTAGGGCTGTGGGGTCAACTATTACAACAAAAATAAGAATGATATTTACAATGACATGAAATCTACTCATGGCTCAAACGAAGAACTTTTTTAGAAAATGCCCATTCAGAGGACCACCAAAAAATTCAACATCCTCCAAATTTTACAACCTGTAAGTATTATTTGAAAACACCTCATAAATATTGAAGGGAGAAATCCATAGAGATTCGAATTTTCCATGCTTTCCTTTGTCCTAGTTTGGTGCATCCCATTTGAGTACTAGATCTCCTAGCTGGAAATCCTCTTTGCTTACCTTCTTGTCAAAATCCTGCTTGATTTTTTGTTGATGGTCATGTGCTTTGTCCAGTAGTTTCTCCCTAGTCTGCTACACTTCTACTAGATGTTGTATTTTCCTGATCATATCATCAAGTTCCTCTTGGTAGTCTTGGAAGAATTTTTCCACAGGCAAGGTAAGCTGAGGAGGAAAGATGGCCTCAACTCCATACACATGTTGAAAAGGAGAGGCACCAAGAGACCTCTTTGTTGTCACTCTATCTTCCCACAAGGAAAATTTGATCTTTGAATCCCATGCTTTCTTGTTTTCCTCTAAAACTCTCCTGATGATATTTATAAGAGTCTTGTTAGAGGACTATTCCAGTCCATTCTGTTTGGGGTTGTAAGGGGTAGAGTGAATCAATGCAATTCTGAACTGTTCATAGAACTGGATCAATGGTTCAGCCTTGAAAGAGGCAACATTATTAGTGAAAATCCTACTTGGACAACCAAACCTTTCCATAATATCTTGAAGGAAACCAATGATTACCTTATGGGAAGCACTCCTTATGGGAATGGATTCTATCCACTTGGTAAAGTAATCAGTGGCGATTAAGTTCCACCTGTGCTGACCACTTGAAGCAGGATGAATTTCCCCAATAAAATATAGGCCCCACTGCTAAAAGGGTCCTAAAGCTACCACAGGCTTCAATGGAAAAGACTTGAGTTGTTGCTTTCCAGGGAATTTTTGACATTTAACACATGCACTGATATTTGCATAGACATCGATGAATAGACTAGGCTAGAAATATCCATCCCTGAGAATTTTATAGGTTGTGGTTCTCCATAAGTGATTCCCCCCACATAGACTGTCGTGAAAATCAAATATAATCTTTTGGGCCTCCTGTGGGTCTAGACATCTCAAAATCACTCCCAAAGGGTCCTTCCAGTACAAGACTTGGTCAACGAGGTAGTATTTAATAGCTTTAAGCTTTAAATATCTTATCTTGTTCTTCTCCATACCATCAGGGGGCTACAACATTTGTAGAAAATATATAACGTCCTTGTACCAAGAACATCCTCCCAATGGAGGGATGACTTGAGGATTTTTATCAGACAACTCAGGCTACTAATTTTCTGAGCAAGTGTTGATGAAATTAACCCTTAAATATTTGCAATTAGATTCATCCAACAACCTCGGTAATCCTTGGCCTTTTACCAATTTTTTGGGCTTTATTTCTAGCTCAAATTCAATGATTTTGGAAATCCACTTGCTCCTTCTTCTGTCTATTTTAGGCTGCATGAGAATCTCCTTCATAGAGGTTGAAGGGACATATGCAATGACTTTTAAATATAGAACATAGACCATGAAAGAATTGATGGCTTTCACCAAAGCATAGGCCTACTTTTCCATGATGTCATATTTTACTTTGGCATCTCTTAATTCCCTACTTAAAAATGAAATGGGTTGTTCCAACCCTTCAACATTCTTCTACAATAAAACAACTGCTAATGTGTTGAATGAAGAAAAGAAAAAATTTGGAAAATCTCTGGAGTAGTCAGGACTGATGAGCACAGGTGCTTCAGTCAAGGCCTTCTTGATCTGGTTGAAAAAATATCTAGACTCAATAGTCCATTTCACTTCATTCCCTTTTTTAGCATGGTTGTAATGTATTTAACCAATTCAACAAAATTTGAAATAAACATCCTTAGAAAATTCATTTTACCCAAGAAAGACTGAACCTCTTTCCTAGATCTGGGAAAATACAAGGACTAGATGGCCTCCACCCTGTTTGGATCAATCTTCACCCCTTCAATTGACACAGTGTGCCCCAACCATTTTCCCTCTTGCATAGAAAATAAAGACTTCTTGGGATTCAGGGAGAGATCAAATTTTCTGCATTTCAAGAAGACCCTTCTCAGATGATAACAATGTTCTTTATCATATTGTGAGAACACTGTTATGTCATCTAGATAGATGACTACAAACTTATCCTTTTCTCCATTGAAGGAGATGTCCATAGCTCGCTAGAAGGTTTCCCCTATGTTCATTAATCCAAAGGGAATATTAGCATACATGAATGTACCCCAAGGAGTAGTGAATGTTGTCTTTTCTCTGTCTTCAGGAAAGACAAAGATCTGATTGTAGCCAGAAAAATCCATCAATCATGGAGTTCCTAGATGCACCTGTCACCCTCTGCAATATGTGTTCCATCTTTGGAAAAGGGTAATTATCCTTCTTAGAGCTTCTGTTCAGGTTCTGAAAATCAACGCAAAGTCTGATTTATCCACTCTTCTTTTTCATTGGGACCAGGTTGGCTACTCATTAAGAATATCTCAAGGGGATAATGATATCGATGTCCAACAATTTTTTACGTCTTTCTCCATAATAGGCAGCAGTATAGGATTTACTTGTCTCAATTTATGCCTAAATGGTTTGGCCTCCTCCTTTAATGAGATATTATTCTCAACAACACTTGTGTCATATGTTCTGAGGTATTCATATGTCTAGGAAAACACATCATAAAATTCTCTTAGCAGTTCAACATATTTAGTCCTTTTTTCCATTGACAAGATGCTTGACAATTTGACAAATTTCAGGTCCTTCTTTGTACCAATATTGCACTGAGCTACATCGGCATCATCAATTGCACTTTTACCCTTTACTGCTAGATCATTCATGTCAAATAGTATTTACAAAGGAACTATTCCCTTTGGAATATGATTTCTAGGCAACTAAACAATATGATGGTTAGCAATTTTGTTCAGAGAAACATCAACATGAGGGTTTATTTCAGAATCAGGATCTTGATCAATGTGTAATGAAAAAAAATATTCAACTGTCTCAAGGAATATTTTGATCTCAATATCATCCTCAACTACTTTCCAATTCTTGACATTGTAAGGTATAGAGGGTCTATATTTCGATTCTACATCATACCTGAGTTTGGGTGGCACAGGAACTCCAAAATTACTTGCTGAAATAGCCAAAGAATCAGCCAGGGTATTCTCTTCTCTTAGAATAACTAAAATGTTGAAAGCTAAGAAAAAACTATCAATTAGGTCCCACACCTCATTTCTATAATCTCTTAGCCTAGGTTTCTTAGTTTGGTAACTATTTTTGATCTGATGGAAAATTAATTCAGCATCCCCAAACATTGATATCTCTTAAATCCCCATGTCCTTTGTAGCCCTCAAACCCAAAACAAGAGATTCATACTCTGCCACATTATTGGTAGCTTCAAATTCTAATTTGTAGGAAAGAGATATAGTCTCCTGAGTAGGTGAAACAAACACCACTCCAACCCCAACACCTTCCCTAGAAGAGGCTCCATCAAAGAACATTTTCCAAACAAAGGTGATTGGAGGAGAATATTCACAAAAAGTAAGTGACTTTTTTTTGATTTCAAGGGGAGGTTTAGGAGCATCAGTGAGTTGCAATAAACTGGATCCCAAATCAATGTCAAGTGAAAAAATAGGATGGTTGGTGGGGTTTTCTTGATCGCTAATAATGTAGGCCAGCTAGTCTTCCTTATACAGTCTTCTATGTTGCCCCCCAAACAAAGGAATGGTAGCATATGTGAGGTCCATCTGCAAACTTCCACGAAGTCTTTTTATCCAAGATATTGAAAGGAGAATGCCCATATTGGGGGGAACATTATCCACCATGGTATCCATGACCACACTTTTCCTGGGAAGCTGAAACAAGGTCACAACCAGATCTTTGATGATCCTAAGACATTGCACTTTCCTAGAGTCAAAAGAGTATAAGTCATGGTAAGTCTTTGTGATTTCTAATCCAAGTTCATCCATGATGGTTTTAGACATGAGAATATGAAATTCCCTTGAATCCCTTAAACAATTATGCAACACTTTATCATGTATGATTAGTGACGTGTAGAAGGGAGGGGATGAATCATCTCTATCTTCTATCAAAGGACCTAAGATGACTGTTGGATTTTCATCTTGAAGATTCACTGAATCAGTGGTATGACAAGAAGGCTCAGGCTGCAATAGTTTAGAAAGGCACCTTTTGAAGTCTTCATGCTTGACCAAATCTGAAAATGGTATAGGTATTCTAATATTTTGAATTTCATGCTCAAAGATGAAATAAGAGGGGGGCTTTAGAATTTCTCTCACCTCTAGGACAGGACGTTTGGCCACTGGTGAAGGGTTTTGTGTCTTCTTTTCTTGGTTTTTGTCTGCTACCTCTTTAGTAGGGTTTTCTTCTTTGGTAGGTTGATCAAGGATATCAATATTTAGGACTTCCCTCTTCTTAGAATTGAGGTTGTATTTATTCAGGTTGTTGTTGGTGTTTTCCCCTTTATTCATCTTATTTAGTTGACTGTCCAGGAGAGACTCCTCATATGCAGATTGGGTTGAATGGGGAAATGAAGAGGTATTTACAAGATAGTGGATTTCAAGATCAACCTCTTCCTCCTTCCCTTATTCATCAACAACAAGGTTATTTTGGAGAGGAGATTGGATTCTATGATCATCCCTATCTCTGTTTCTTTGATCTCTTTGGATAACCTGGGGGGTGTTATTTGGTCTTCTAAAGTTACCCCTATTTTCAACAATAGGTTGATTCCTGTCATTCTTCTTTCCTTTAAGTTCCAACCTTTCCATCCTAGTAGAAAGTGATTTTAGTAACTTGGTTACTTCGTCCATCTGAGGGGGGGTAGCAGAGGAACCAGAGATTGAAGCTTCATACCTCCCCTTTCCTCTATCTCTATCAACCTTACTCCTAATTTTGTCAACTGCCAATATATTGGACTCCACTTCCAGGGCTGCATCTTGCATATGAGACAAGGAAGTGGCTCTTATTTATCTTAACAGGAGGCATAAATTAGGGTTGAAAGCACTAGAATAAGTAATTTTGGTAGAATTTTTTGTAGGTTTAATCTCAACAGGAATCTTATTATACATTTTGTTAAACCTCTTGGAAAAATCAGAAACAGATTCCCCTTCCTCTTTCTTAAGTGATCCAAAATATGTAATATAGTAAAGGAAATATTTCTTATCCCCCTAATGTCTTAAGAATGCATCATCTAGGGATTCAATCCCATCAATATATCTAGGAGCGAGGGCCCTAAACTATTTCCTAGCCTCTCCATCTAGGCTATGAACAAAAATTCTCATCCATACATCTTCTCTTACAATGACATAGTTATTTGCATAACTATAAAAGGTTGCAAGGTGTTCCTCTGGAGTTATGTCTCCCTCACCGGTGAACTTAAGCAACTTATTAAGAAAGGCACCAACTGGGAGAGAATTTATAGGTTGAGGCAAGACAATAGGGGCATGTCTAGTAGCCACTATGGCATCCATTCTGTTCCTCGGGGGATTAGCACCTTCCATTGGGATGTCAACTAGAGGAGAACCAATAGGGGATGGAGTTCTGGTAGGTGATACTGGGAGTGTGTTTTTGGGAGAAAGAGGGAAAAACTAAATATTTGGATAAGAGGCTATAGGGCTAGCAGGAAAATAAGTTTCCCCTTCTGTAAATGTAGAAACTCTAATAGGAGGAGGAGTGGTAAGGCCCAGAGTGGGAAAATATTTAGGCATTCTGGGTTTAGACCAGGGTACAACTTCTGGGGTAGTAGGAGTGTCAAAGACTTCCAAATTGAGGCTAGGAGAGGGGAAATCAACAGGAAAAATCCAAAAATTTAAACTTCTAGAAGCTCCAACAGATGGTGTAATAGGAAACTGAGAAACAACTACTATCAAAGAAGGATTATGGAAATTACTAGAACCACTAGGTGTAGCAGTTGAAGTACCTTCTCAAGGGGCCTTCCCCTTTCTGATAATTTTCTCTAGGTCAGCTTTAGGTGTTGCTAGAGATAGCTGTGGAGTAGACATCATGTGTGTGCCTCTGGAAGCCACAGCTGAAATAGTGGAGTTGGCAGGTGCAGGCTGCAATCTTGAATGGTTCTGATATCTAATGCACCTTTAGAAACATAAGCTATTTTTCATTCTATCCCAGGGAAAATTATTCAATTTTTTCCTCGACAATGTTAACACTAGAAGTCACCTTTAGATTGTGTTGAAGGTAATCCTAGTACCCATCAGCTTATATGTCACAATTAATGATTTAAATAGGTCCAATGGGCGCAGACTCAAAATAATATCGTTTTAACTCAGAAAATTGGGCTAGCATGCACAACCAGTTGAGGTTTGGATCAACTTTAGTCAATCATTTGTAGTAAAGGTGAGTAGGAGGAAGAACTTGTGAGGAGTGTGTAGAGTTCTACTTTGGACATCAGGTCTTCTAGTAGCCTAAGGAGGAAAAGATTAGAAAACAAGATCCTCTTGATTTTGAAGCTTCAAGAACTGAAGAGCATTAAAACATGACTGCAATGAAACATACATCACAATACTGTTAAAAAAATCCATGTGAATCCTTCAATGATGGATACTTTAGCATCAAAGAAAAATAACATGAAAAGGAATTTGACTTTCATTAAACAACAAGTCTCAAAGCAAATTACATAACCAAAGAATCAAAAGCTTCATCAAAAGTTTACAATACAGGAGCCTAAATTAACCATCGAAACTGAACCAATATAAAAAATGCCTACATATACTTAGAACAATTTGCCACTATAGTCAAATCTTTGAGTCAGAGAGCTCCCTGTCAGACTGAACGTGCACGCAATCTTCTGGTAGACTGTGCATGCAGTATTTTTTCGGATTATCCATGCATTTATCTGTCAGATGCGTTCTCAGGCCCATGAGTCATTTCTGGATTTCCATTTATGTGGTGAGACGAGGTTTCAACCACCTCCCTCAATTTCATTAACTACCTGCATTGGGATCAGGACAAGCCTGAGTCAACTCGGCACCTGGAAAACATGTTGACCGCACTCTGAATCTCTGCCACTTGGATATTCACTGGATTCTTGCAGGGAACATGGGTAGGCAGACATGGGCACTGATGATGATGCCTAGGTGAGGTGTTTGGGGCAAAATCACAGGCTGCAATGAGTGAGAAATGATCATGTGGAAGGACATGGATGGAGAATGGTGATTGGGATTGCGCGAGTGCAAGTACTTAGGAGTTGAGGTGTAAATGAGAGAGGGTTATGTGGAAAGGGGAGAGGACGATGTATAAAAGGGAGAAGATATGGTGGCAGGGGGGATGCATGCTGGCCCTTGAACAAGTTTTGAGGAATACCTGGTCATATTTGACCATTTTTGGGACTGGGACAACTATTCAAAGATGGAGCGCAATGCGAAGCAGAAATTAGGGAATAAAAACCTATTTTTGGGTCCTCTTTAGGGTTTTTGGGTTCATGTAATGGGAAAGGGATGTCGGCACGTGGGTTTACCCATGCTTAGGCCCATTTTTTAATTTATAAATAGAGACTTAGGCAATGTAAGTAGAGGATGGTAGTACATCTATGTGATGTATAACTAAAGGCTTAGTGCTAGTAACTGGATCTGTGTGATTGGATGTATATTGCAAGTGATTTGTGCATGATTGTAAGAAACTTGAAAAGCTCAGTGCAAGTTGTTGTAGTTTTGTGCTGAAGTGCAAGGAAGAAGGATCTAGTGAGTTTCACAGATCTTCTGTCCTGTGCGAAGTAAGGGTCATTGAAGCTCTGTGCTATAACCGCTTGACTGAGATAATATAAAGAAGAAGACTTTGTGGACGTAGCCCTAGGGTGGGGTTGAACCACGGTAAATTTGTGTGTTGTGCTACGTGCTTCGACCTGATGCTAAATACCTTGATGTGTTTAGATAGATCTAGTTATGATCTATGCTTATGATATATGAATGAATGCTAGATCTGATATATAAGATTCTTAGTGTTTTATCTGGTGAATCCAGTCTATCTTTCCATGTCTAAGTGATAAGTCTTCTTGAATCTAAGTATATACTGCAATGCTCTGTGCTACTTCCGAAGTAAGATAAGGGTTAATTCTAAGTGAACTATCGGTGCTGAGTGATCT
>ML838154.1:44297-62653 GCA_009831015.1 Picea engelmannii | reverse complement strand
CTCTTGTTGGTTCCCTATGTGGTCCTCCACTGCTTGAACCTTTGTATTCCCTTTCACGACGATGTTATGGATGGAGGATGATATCCATAAAGTGATAGAAATGGGGACATTTTTGATGAAGTATGTAAGGATGTGTTCTACCACCATTCCGCCAAGGGAAACCACTTGACCCATTATGTTTGTTTGTTGAATGCAAAGCAAAGCATCTACCCTTCCATACATTTCTTCACAATCTGAATTTGCCCGTTAGATTAAGGGTGGTAAGATGAGCTATGAGCCAATTGAGTACCCAAACAAGAAAATAATTCAGTCCAAAAAAATTCTCATGAAAATTGGGTCTCTGTCACTTACAATAATCTTGGGGACTCTGTGTAGTGTTTGAATTGTTTCCATGAATGTTGCGGCTACTGTAATTTCTTTAAAAGGATGAGAAAGAGAGCAAAAATGGGCATACTTTCTTAGTCTATCCACTACTACCATGATGACAATCTTTCCTTAGGATTTGGGTAAACCTGTAATAAAATCCATTGAAACTTCTTCCCAACGTTGTCTTGGTATAGCTAATGGTTGTAGGAGACATGGAGTCTTGATTGTCTCTCCCTTATTCTATTGGCATACCAAACATTCAAACACAAACTTTTGAACATCATTTTTAAGGCCTTCCCAGAAAAAAATCCTTCTTCATCCTGTGGTATGTTTTCAAGAATCCTAAATGTCCCACTATAGGAGAAGTGTGTAATTCCAGAAGGACCTTCTGTTTGAGTTTGGAATTCTTACATAAATATAGGTGATCATGATACCATAGCAAATCATTCTTTCATAAAAAAATATATAATGAACTCGAGTCTTCATGTAGTTGTTGAATGATCTTGCTTCCATTATATCCTTACTTCTTCCACCCAAATAAATTGCAGAATATAAATAACACATAATGAACCATCCGTTTCTTCTTCTTTCGTGGAAAGGGCATCTGCCACAACATTGTGTTTTCCTTTTTTGTATATAATTTCAAATTCATAACCCAACATCTTTGTAACCCATTTTTGTTTCTCTTCTGAAGATAATCGTTGCTCCAAGAAGTACTTCAAACTGCCATGATCTGTGTTCACTTTGAAGTGTCTACCTATTAGGTAGGGGTGCCATTTTTGAACTACATGTAGTATGACCAACAATTAGTTTTCATAAATGGGTTTGACTAAGTTTTTTCCTTTAAGTTGGCTACTTTCAAAGGCAAGGGGACTTCCTTCCTTCATTAAAACTGCACCAATTCAATGGCCCGAGGCATCACACTCCACAATAAATGTTTTTGTAAAGTCAGATGTGGCTAAGATGAGAGTTGTACACATAGCCTCCTTAAGTTTTTCAAAATCTTTGGTTACTTCTCTGGTCCAAGAAAATGCTTCCTTCTTTAATAATGTTGTTAGAGGTGCTACTATTTGACCATAGTTCTTGACAATTTTGCGGTAATATCCTATAAATTCTAAGAATTCTCTAAGTTTATTCAAGGTTTTGGGAATTGCCCATTTCCTCGTAGCTTTAATTTTGTTAGGGTACACTTTTACACCTTCATGAGATGCCATATGACCTAAATATTCCACTTCTTGAACCCAAAAGGCACACTTGGAAGGCTTTGAATAAAGTTTTTGCTCTTCCAATAGTTGTAATACTCTGTCAACATGTTGTACACGGTCTTCCCAAGATTTGTTGTAGATTAGTATGTCATCAAAAAATACTAACACAAATTTTCTAAGGAATATAATTCATCAAGCTTTGAAATGTTGAAGGTGCATTAGTAAGTCCAAACATCATAACCAAAAACTCGTAATGAGCTTCATGTGTTCTAAAAGTTGTAGAATGTCTTCCTACCTCATTCCGATTAGATGATATCCTGAACGAAGATCTAACTTAGTAAAGAATTTTTCTACATGCAATTCATCTAATAATTCATCAATGACAAGGATATGAAACTTATCTTTGATGGTCATTTTTTTGAGTTGTCTATAATCTGGACACATATGCCATGGACCATCCCTTTTTGTAACCAACACCACTAGTGAAGAGAAAGAAATTTGGCTATGTTGAATGATTCCATCCTCTAACATTTCCTGGATCATGCGTTTAATCTCACTCTTATGTGCATATGGATACATGTAAGGCCCAATGTTAGGTGGTACACTTCTTGGTTGCAAATGAATAACATGGTCATGATGTTGAGTAGGTGGAAGACCCTTAGGCATTTCACCAAATACCTTGGAATGATTGTTGATAATTATTTGGAGATCTGATAAAGCAGGGGCTATAGATGTTTGAACATTAAGTGAGCATAATTGTTCAATTACACCCCGGTGTCCCTTTTTTAGTAATTTTTCCATGCTATCAGAGCTTATCACTTTAGAGGGTTTCCCTTGGATACCTCTAATCTCAATTTCCTTGCCATTTGAGGAAAATCTCATGAATAGATTTTGAAAATCAAAGGCCACTATTCCTAGTGATTGCAACCATTGGACCCATAATAAAACATCAACGCTCCCCATTTGGATGGAAATCATGGGGCTATCCAGGAAATAGTCCCCCATGTTGAGTTTAATACTATGGCATTTCCCTGAACAATTTATGGTACCTCCATCTGCAATCATTACTTGAAACACTGGTGCGAGATATACAAAGCAATTAAGATCTTTTGCTAATTTGTAATTGATGAAAATATGGGTGCTACCAGAATCAATCGATACTGTTACCTTTTTCTTTTTGATGTATCATTGTATCTTGAGGGTTTGTGGAGTAACGATGTCGGCCAATGCATCACAAGATATTGTTGGAGTAGTCTCTTCTAGATATGGATCTTGTGACAGTTCCAATTCCTGATCTTCTTCCTCTCCACAATATATGTAGAATAATTTCTTCTCACCACAATTATGCCCCTTACTGTACTTTTTGTCACAATTGAAACATAGTCATTTTTCTCTTCTTTCATCTATTTGTTGAGGTGTCAACATTGTTGGTTTAGGTACGCTATCTTCTTCCTCTTCAAAGTCAATGTAGAACAATTTCTTCCCCTTACTGTACTTTTTGTCACAATTGAAACATAGTCATTTTTCTTTTCTTTCATCTATTTGTTGAGGTGTCAACCTTGTTGGTTTAGGTACGTTATCTTCTTCCTCTTCAAAGTCTATGTAGAACAATTTATTCTCATTGCATTTATGCCCTTTACTGTACTTGCTGTCACAATTGAAACATAATCCTTTTTCTATTCTTTCATCTGTTTGTTAAGGTGTCAACCTTGTTGGTTGAGGCATGGTTGCCTTATGAGCCCCAAAACGATCTCTACTTCCAATGTTGTACTTGTGTGTAGCCTTATTTTTGGCATGAATATGACGAGCATTTTGCATAGCTTCCACAATATTTGTAAGATGTCTTAAGACAAGCTCATATTTAATGTCTTGTTTTAATCCACCCATGTAAGCTTCCAACAAGTGTTCGTCACTTATGTTATCCACCCTTGTGGCCAATACCCGGAATTATGAATTATAATCTTCAATATCACCTAAGTGCTTGATTCTTGTCAATTAACTGAAGTAGACCTATTTCCAAACTTTCCCATATTGTGCTTCTAAGTCTCTTCTAAATAAACCCCAAGTGCAGTGATATAAAGGGGGCTGTCTTTTCACTATCAATTGATACCATTGATATGATTTTATCTCAAAATTAAGGGTTTCTAAGTGAAACCATTTCTTATCATCCATAATATTATGTAGTTCAAAATAATTCTCTATTTTGTTCACCCAGGTAAAGACCTATGTACCATCAAACTTCTTTAATTCAATTTTGGGAATGTTGAATTTAGGATCCCCACCATAATTAACTCCACTATTGGAGTTAGATTCACTAGTTGACAATGAATTATTATTGGCAGTTTATTCAACATGAATACTACCTTTATGTTCACGAGTCCCTTGCATTTTGATATCTCCTTTAGGGAATCTCTCATCTAGAGCTTGAAAGATCACGGAAGACATGGAATTTTGCATTTTCTTCATGAAATTTTGTATTTATTCTTTAATATCATTCTTATTTTCTTCCTTTTTATTTTCCATATCATCCATCTTCCTTTCCATTTCTTGAATTTGTCTTTGTGAGTTTACCCAATTATTAGAATTGTCACTCAAATCCTTAAGTTGTTCCTCCAATTTGGACAACTTGTTATGTATGTCCTCATTTTCTTCTTGATTCATAGACAAGACTTCTAGAGGTTTAATTTATGTTGACACATTTTTGGGACCCATATGGACTAACAATAATACTCCTTTATTCTATATTTATCACAAATTTTGAATCACCAGAAACAAATATTCCTATAAAAAGTTATGCCAATTGTAAGTTACGTACCTTTCAAACCCTTAATTTGGAGTCTGTCCTCCTAACCGACCGACCTTCTGATGTATTTATGAAATTTCAACCCTTTTGAGTCTAAAATTTCATCCTGTAATGCTATGATATGTCCTCTCTGCAATGCCATAGGTTTGACCAAAATTGGATGTGCCAAGAGAAAGTTAGGGTAACTTCCCCACACCTTGCTAATTTTTGGCTCTTCCAGGAGAGCGAACTTGTACAAGATGCCCCATGCACAATATTTGATACCTGATTCTAAAACTTGTACCCATAATACTATAGTTTATCCTCTTTCCAATTCAACTAGTCTCATTGAATTTGGATCCTCTCTGAAGAAGATATGACGATTTTACCTAGAACACCTATTTCAGACTAGTTAATGGGACTAGTGAGATACCCTATCTTCCATAGGGTGTATCTATGAAATTATGACAACTCATAAGATGGAAATTTTACCATGCATACCTTGCTATGTCTTCTAAATAACCTCGAAGTTTCATTATCTTAATCATCCTAGAAAAAAACGTTGTAGTGAAAATGCTAAGATGACTTGCTCGGAGAAGAAAAACCCTAGGATCAATGAGCTCTGATACCAAATGTTATTATCCAACGCCTTAAAAATGATACAAAATCAATGAATTACAGTCCACCTGGAGGGGTAAACTTCCTTTTACAATATATCCACTTCAGAATACAATATGAGTTGAGATAAGATGATCCTAATACTATATCTCATTGATATATATATATATATATATATATATATATATATATATATATATATATATATAGGAGACAAAGGGTTACAATTATGATGGAAGGGTGTAATGAAGGGTTCTAGCTGACCTACTAGAAATGTAATAAGTCAATATATAGGGCTTAATAAGGGGTTTTATACATAACATGGAGCTTTTTGTAGGGCTTAACACCGAGGTTATTACCAATACCCGCTAGAATCTCTTCCTCTAAGTATTCTTGTGGGAGAGAATAGAGACGAACCCAAATAGGGGTGAAGGATAAATCTTCTTTCTTCGAGTTGAAGTCATCCATCCAAAATCAGATATGCAACCCTACATAACGAAATAAATAGGGGCAATTCTCAAAGATTCACTATCGTTCCTTGGGGTTTTAAAAAATGAAAATAAAAAAAACTTTGGAACCAAGTTTAAGATCTATATGACATGTGGGTTTCCACCGAGAGTTGATCTAGGCATCCAAATCTCTCTCAGTTGGCCAGAGGTCTAAGAAATTACCTATTAATGAATTATCCTTCATGTGTTGCACATACCCACCAAGATTTTTTGATTGGATCTCATACTTTTGCATCTCTGTTTCCTTCAATATACATTGAGCCAATTTCCACTTGGCACTGCTTTCTGGATTGAGTTGGGCATCTATCATAGGTTCTTCCCTAGAGGGAGTCACATGGCTGGAGATGCCAGTGCATGCAAAGGCTAGAGAGTTCAAAGCGGGCTTGAGAAGGACCAAATCTAGTATTGTTATTGTGAGGAGAAAGAAGTGGAGGGGGCTTAGACCCCCCCTTCGATGCCATTGGGAGAGAATAAAGTTCGAAACCGTGACAGAGGATGATGAAACCCTAGCAAAGCAATTTTTATTTTTCTTATTTCCAATCACAAATAGGTTTGAATATTTTTTAATGTCTTCATTTTTTTGTTAACGAAAATATAATTTAAAATAAATATTTACTATTATTGTACGTCACCAACTTTGTGATATCTCAATTAATACTTAGTAATTCAAAGGTTAACATAAACGTATTTTAATACAATACAACATAAATTTGTTATAATAAACAATAAATATGACAATAAAAAAATATCAAAACCACATCTTATGCTTGTACTATTTAATGTACTTTCAATATGGTGGTTGTAAATGGTTGTTAAGTTTTCATATCCAACATAATTATAAAATGAAGAAAACAAATACAATTGTCGAGTATAGATACCCATAATAAAATGACACATCCAAAATATAAATGTCCAAACAAATCATATACAAATCAATATTTGTTTCCATCACCCTTATTATCTTCCTCGCTTGTCATTGTAACATTGTTGTTCTCAAAAATTTGTTTTGAGCTTGGATAATTTCTCAGTACAAACCACCAATCCCCATCCAACACATCCATGTAAAAAAATACTTGGTTGCAATGTTTTGGGAAAACATAAGGCTCCATACTTTCAACCCACATTTTTTAGAGTTAATACATATTATCCCATTATCATGATCTTCCTTTACATTTATTCGATCGAAGCTATCCCAACACTTGCAACAAAAGATAACACATTGAAACAATGAAAAGTCCACTTGCATGATCTCTTGTATATTTCCAATGTAACCTAACTTCCCCTCTATCAGGTTTTGATAATGGTGACTAGAATGACTAGATTGGTCAAACTCGACCTCCACAATCTTTTGTGATGTGTCCATCATCAACATACTCAGTGTGAAAATGATGTCCATATGCCCACGTAGATGGAAACAAATGCACCTGTAAAAATTCGAACAAAGGACGGTGTCATATCTCTAATAACTAAAGTATTAACAAAAACATAATACATGTTACAATTAAAATGTGCAGTATTCAAAATAGAACGTTATACTCAGAGAGGTTATTACAGAGTTGTTTCACCAAATCCCTATATTTAGTGCATCCATATATTCTCCACAGATGATTATGATCGGATTGTTGATGAATGTAGCATCAGACAAGTATTTATGCATAGGCTTGGTGTCTAGCATGCAAAAATCATCCAAAGCCTTATATCTCGATAAATTTACTTTAATTTTTAAAGTAAATTGCTTTAATTAATTAATTACTTGAATTAATTGAGTTATTTAGGGAAATGCGAAAAGCAATTAGCATGTAATCTTAATCTCAAGTGAGGTGAGAAGTAATATCAATTGTCAATCACTTTGGATATCATGGTTAGATTATAACTCAAGATCATAAAAGCAAGGCCAGGGTGAAGGAGGAAGACACTTGATACTTGTGTTGAGTCGACACAAATAGGGTTGGATCACGAAGGATTGTGATTCAAGGACATCTCAGATAGGTGGAGAAGGACTTCCATCTAGAGATTAAATCAAGGAGAAGAGAGAACAGAGGTTGCCACAAGTGGTTTCAGTAAGGTGAACCCATAGGAAAGTGATGCGTTGTATAGAGCTTAACATACATGATTTTTGTATGTGTACGCAGGTGCCAATGGATATATGTGTGTATAGGTGGGCACACTTAAGGACAAGCACGTACATCTCAAAAAGTGTGTAGTTCTAGGTCGTACAACATACCAAACTTTTCTAGGTTTGTCTGCAAATGTATTTATCTCAGCGGGCCATTATCCGTATTACGGGAGCTATGATTTTAGCAAAGTAAAATCATTCTCAGCACTATTTTTCCCTCCGAGGTTTTTCCATAGGTATCTACCCAAAAATATTGGTTTTTATGTCTGCGTGATTTGGTTTCCAGTTTTTACTTCCGCTCGATTTTTTGAGTTGAATATTTTAGCAGTGTATTTTGGTTTTGTGAGCTGCTAATCTGATTTTTAGTAAGGAAATCAGGAGATAACAAAACACTTAGGTGGTGGAGTGAGAGGTTTTCAACATGGTATCATAACACACGCTCTAAAGGGAAGCCATATCTCAGATCCATAACCAACATACATAAATCAAAGGAAAATTTTCAAGGGAACAATCGTACCGAGGTAGAACTAGGTTTTGCAGGTTTATGGAGTTGTACGTGGGGTTACAGAAGGGACAAGCATGTACATATGCGAGTCTCTTTGGACACATGCATGAATAACTGTGTAGCGGTAAGCACATACACATATATACACGGGTAGCAGTAAGCACATGCACATACGTACACAGGGGTTCAGTTATGACATGCGCGTAGAGGTTTATCCAGGTTAGTACATGGGCGATTTCCAACAATAAGTTATTTTTCCTGGGTAGTTTAGCAGGTCTTACGGATGGAAACAACACATTTGGGAGTTGAAACCAGATTGGATGGAGCATCCAACTTCCTATCCTGGAAAGCACGAGTAATTTTGGCATTAAAGGAGTATGACCTTTGGGACTTAGTGGACAAAGTAGTTGTTCCACCGATTGATCCGACAACTTTGGAAGCTCACAATGAGAAGGAGATCAAAGTAGGGAGGGTTCGCCTAGATTTGGTGAAGGATCATATGAATCCTCACCTATGCGATAAGAAGACAACCAAAGAGATGTTTGATGCGTTGGTAAGTTTATTCCATAGCAAGAACATGAATAGGAAGATGGCTTTAAAGAATAAACTCAGATTGGTGCAAATGTCTAGACATGATAATGTTACTGGCTATCTCATGAGGATCACGCAAGTGCGTCATCAACTTGTATCCACAGGGGAGAAAATAGTGGACATAAAGCTCATGAATTTGGCATTGAATGGTCTTCCCAAGTCTTGGGAACAATTTGTCAAAGGAGTTTGCGCTTGGGAAAATCTCCTAGATTGGTAAAGACTTTGGGATGATTGCATCCAGGAAGAGACTCAGTAGGATTTTAAGAGTATTAAGAAAGGAGGTAGTGAGGAGAACTTGGATCTTGTTATTAAGACGAAGAAGGGAAAAGGAAAGAGTTCTAGCAAGAAGGGTAACAATGATGGAGGATCATCACAGCCATGGAAGAAGAAAGACTTGAGTAAAATCAAGTATTTTTCATGTCATAAGAATGGACATTATGCATCTCATTGTCCAAAAAAGAAGGAGGGTAAAGTAAAGACACATACAACATCATCGACATAGATGCAACTTGATGAGTTTGCAACAAAGTTTAAAAAGGATTACTCACTGGTTTCTTGCCTTTCTACTAGCGCAAATGTGAGGAGTGCTTGGTTCTTGGACAATGGTGCATCTCATCATATGACAAAAGCATGTGAGCTATTTAATAGTCTGACAGAGAGGGACTTGGATCTTCATGTGCAACTTGGAGATGATTCCAAGTATGTAGTGAAGGGAGAGGGAACATTTACCTTCCAACTTAAGTCAAGAGGTTCGTTAGATGCTTAGGATGTGCTTTACGTACTAGGTTTGAAGAAGACTTTGATTCCAGTCTCAGCTATGGAGGATATGGGTTTTGCCATTACTTTTTAGAGAGGGCAAGTACTCATACGTCTAGAGAAAGCTAGCATGGAAAATGCAATAGTCGTTGGGGTTAAAGAGGGCACATTATACAAGTTGCAGGGCAAGCTTGTTCAGGATTTTGTACACGACAATGACAACCTATGTGAGTTGTGGCACAAGAGGTTGGGAGACCTACACTACAGGGCTTTGGCAATTTTTAGGAGGATTGTTACAAGTCTTCTAGAGTTTAGTATTGGGCAACAAGGAGTATGCAAATGGTCTACACTTGGCAAGAATGCCAAGGTTTCTTTTTCAAGTAGCGAGAGTAGGTCCAAGGGAATATTGGATATTATCCATTCAGATGTGAGTGGGTTGATTTCAGTAGCATCATTAAAGGTATCGTCATAATATGTGACATTTATTGAATATTTTTCCAAGAAAACCTGCATCTTGTTTATGAAGACCAAGGATGAGGTCTTCAATCGGTTTAGAGAGTTTAAACTTAGGTGGAGAACCAGACATGTAAGAAGATCAAGGTCTTGAGGTCGGATAATGGGGGAGAGTACACCTTCAATGATTTCAAGGATTTCATCAAGGAGGTAGGTATCAAGAGGGAGATGACAGTCTCGTACAACCCTCAACAAAATGGGGTTGTAGAGAGAAAGAATCGATCCATCATTGGTTATACCAGGGCTATAATACATGAATAGGAGTTGCCTATGTTTCCATGGTTGTTATAACCCTAATTTGCACCAGATATACTTACCTGGCATCAGGCCATCTCAGACTCCTTCTTTGCCAAAACACTACTAAACAATTCTTCTTAAAAAACCCCTTTATAAAGGCCCACGCGCCCTGATCCATTACTGCATGCGTGTACACGCTAGTTGCCCCAATACAACCCGCGTGTACCTACAAAAGCACGGAAAAAGGAAAGTTGCTGACGGAACACACAGCTTTGGGCAAGTTAATTAAAACTTTCGGTCATGCATGGCCGGCCATTCGACCAAATACCTAGCTCCTTCTAGCCTATAAAAGAAGGGGTAAGGGTCCCATTTGAAAGGAGGAAAATCATAGTAAAGAGAATATACCCAATTAAGCATCCCCCTTGTCCCAACCTTTAGCCATCCTTGTGCAAAGAGAAGTATAGAGAAAAGCAGTTGGAGGACAGTTGAAGAGGAGCCTAGGACCAGTTTCGAGGAGCAGTGTTGATCACATATTATAAGTTTACTCTTGTGAATATTAATACAAAAAGGAATACTTTTCCCGTCCCACCATATCACGTGTTCAAGTTGAATGTTTATTTTATGATATTGTTACAACTAACCCAACAATTAGTATATGAAATGCATGTTCGCAACTTTTTGTTTGTTCATGTGTGAATGCAGGTCAACTTTGGGAGGAGGCTTGGAATCGAAGAGCAAGTGAAAGAAAAGGGATCAACATCAAATGAAGGACCTAAGGTAGAGTTACTGAATCTCATTTACACCTTTGTATTGCATGAATATGGGGTTTTGTGTTGGGAAAATAGGAAAGACTAGAGGCCTTTGAAATGGTCACTTTCTGCATGCATGATTAGAGCCCTTAAATGCTAAGTCCGTAGGAGGGATTCCCACCCACAACAGAATTAGCAACCATACTGGGGATCTCTAGGGTTTATGGGAGTCCTTTTTTGGGTATTTCTAAAATTTTTCGGTTTCATTACTTGTTTTTAGAGTTTCTACAAAAGTTTGAGCTAGTAGGGATTCTTGTCTTCCATACCAGTACTCCCTGCTTTCTTTGCTTGGCTACATTTTCTTTCTGGGAAGTCACAGAGGTGCACGCGGCTTGTATAAGGCCTGCATGCGTGTACATGCACCTAATCTTCACACAACATGCGTGGACACGGTAGCTGACGAAGTAACAGTAGCCTGGATAGATTCATAAATTTTTTATTAGAGAGGCATTCGTCCTCTCCCTTGTTAAAAGTGATCCTTCTCAGGAGTTTTCTGGAACTCATTCTAGTCTCTGTTTTTTGCAGTTTGTAGCTTAGGTTTCACCTCAGATTGGTTTTGTTCTATGAATTTTTTTTTGAATTGTTTTCTTTTTCTGTCAAAGTAAGTTTCTAAGTCTTTAAGAGATTCTGGTTCTCAATACTAGTAGTCCCTGCCAGTACTTGATTGCTTGTATTTTCATTTTTTGAAGATTTGCAGAGGTACACACAACCTGCATAAGGTCTGCATGCATGTACACACGCTCTGACCTTACACAGCTCACGTGCACACACTAGCTATTGAACTATCAACATCGTGCCTATTGAGAAAATTTTTGTTTGAGGAGAGGCAATCATCCTTTTCTTTGACAAGAGTTTATACCACTCAGGTTTTTTGGTCTCTGTCATAGCGGTCAGTAACTTAGGTTTGATCACAACAATAGCTTTCTTTTTCATTAAGAAGTTTTCCTCAAAATTTTCCTTTTACAGGGTTTTTAGACAAGTGTGAGAGTCCATTTTAATCTGCTTGTGTGTTATTTTTAAAGTGACTCTTTGCGATCCGTGCTTAGGCCAAAAGTTTTCTTGGTCTTTACTTGTCGATATTTTTCCTTTTTGCTTTGTGAGCATTCAAATAAAAAAAAATCTTTTATTTCTTTGTTTGGTTAAGTAGTTATTGGTTTGCATTGATAACCAGGAAAAGTTTTGTTTTCATAAGTTCTTGTCTGTTTACTTAGGACAATAACTAGCTCGTAGTCGAGCAAAATCCTGTTTTGAGTTTGTTGTTCAAAGATCTTGGAAAACAAATTTAGTTTGAAAAGTTGATTAAGAATTGTGTCAAGAAGAAGTTATTTTGTTTCCAGCTTTCTGTTTATTTTTCTTTTGTCTCTCAAACATCACTAGTTTCACTTTCATAACCTTTGACTTAAGACAAGCCATAAAAATTAACGCTAAATCTAAAATTAATTAGACTTTTTATGTTTATAAGGTCAACCAACTAGTTTAGGGTTAGGGCCTTGAATTAGGTTGGAGAGGAAACTCTTCAAGGCCATTAAATCAAACATTGGAGTCTGAGCTAGGGAGTGTTAAAAGTCCAGTATCGTGAAAGTTATCCAGGACCCCCCTTTAACACAGGGGTTAAAGACGAGGTCACGTGCGGAAAGGTAGAAGAGATAACCCCTCCAAAGCCGAACCAATCGTAGTGGAGAACACATATAGAGGGCTTGTCTTGGGATTCCGTCGATTGCATTTGCCACGTAGCTTCGTGGGTATCGAATCTGTTCGAGGTCCTTAGTTGTCTTCCAAACCACTTGATTTTGATACCCTTGATAGGTTTCAGGCTCGATACCCTGCTCATTGTGGTCTACCCGACTGTCGAGTGTACCCGCCTGGTCACTGTTCACGCACTGACAACCTAGTTGCCTATCTTTTTTAGAGACATACACAGGTGACTACGGGGGTATACCGCGATAGCTAGGATGGACATCGGGCCATTCTTTGCAGAGTATACCCGGAGGGTGCTTCTGTGTTCGAGTTGCACTTGCACCGGTAAGTTGCTCTAGTGTTGGTTGTTGTAGCTGTTCTTCCAACTAGTTTAGTGTTTTCTTGTTTTATCTTGTAGGGACTTTTTTCTAGTGTGTGTTGTTTTTGAACGAATAGAAAGCCCTAGTGTGTCTTTGATATTCTCACACAGTGGAGGATCACGAGCTCCACTGGTCACAAAGGCTTCTTGGCCTGCCACCGGTTACACTGGAGCCACCCCCACCACCGCTAAGACAAAATCTAGACCAACAAGGGTCTTTTGAAGCGACCGGGTCAAATGAAACCACACCTGACCAACCTCTGTTAAAAGACCTTTCGACACCTTTAAAGCAGGCAATAATGGAATCAAATGCTGCCACTTCTTCTGGGAATTCTTCTATTCCCACTACAACTGTCACCACAGGGGGTGTTCCACCTCCTAACCCACCGTCCCCGGTCCAAGCCACCATGGTCTTGACTGCCTCTACCTCGAGCAATGGTCCGATCCCGTCTTTGGCGGCGACCACTGCTCCTTTCATACAGAGTGTGATAGGCCCTCCGTTCTCATACAGGATGCCTAGCTCAGGTACAAGCCCTGTACTATCCTACTCCACTTTGCAAACTTTAGGTCTGGGGGTAGGGAGCTCTAACGCTCCTCTGCAAGGACCCATGGAGGGCACTTCAGCTCCCTTTAATGCTTTCCCTTACGAGGGAGGTCATATACCTCCTTCATCCCCTTCACTCGGCGGTACCCACCAGCAATCCGCCAGGCCAAACACACACCATAGTTCACTTGGAGTAGGGAGTCAAGGACCACCTTCTCATAATATGCTGGTAGGGTCAACACCGTTTTCTTTGTTCAGTGCATTTGGTAACAACACTTTCTCGTCAGCTCCTTTCCTGACTGGGGGTAACCCCGGTTATGGCCAACCTAATCCTATGTAGGGTACAATTCCTGCACAGGGGGCAAACCTAGGAACTTCTTCCGCATCAGGACCTTGGAATTCTTAGCAAGGATCAGTTCCCTCGTCAGGAATGCAGATCTGGGGAAATTCTTTTCACAACCAATGGAACCTCGAGCAAGGTTCAATACCTATGCCCATGGGATCGGCATGGGAAAACCCTTCCCAAAGTCCTCCGAATGTAATGCACGCCCAACCATCTACGTCCTATTTCGGGAATCAGTCGATGATGTCTCCTCAGATACAAAATCCATACACTGGTCATGGCCATGGTTTTTACCAGAACCCCGGCCAACAACCCAACTTTTCCTGGAAACTTGGTGCCAGTCAAACTCCAGGCCCCTTTTTCCATGGTTATCATCAACAACAACCAAAACTACCTTTCTTGGAAACCTTACATTTCCCAGACTTGACAAGGTTGTTGAATGACCCCATCTGTTGCGATTCACCCCATCTGTCGCGATCCACATTGGCCCCCTATGCCGATGAAATTGCCTTCGGACATACCAAAGTTCAAAGCCAAACCTAACGAAGATCCAGGGGATCATGTGACTACCTTCCATCTTTGGTGCTTGTTTAATTCATTGAAAGATGACTCCATACAATTGCGATTGTTTCAACGCACTCTCATTGGGAGTGCTGCGAAATGGTACATCGACCTCAACCGCTCGAGATATTCTTCCTTCGGCGAATTGGAAATGGCATTTCTAAACCATTTCCAATTACCTGTGAGATACGACGCCATCATAGAATTGCCAGCCAATTTCAAACAGACAAAAGCGAACCATATCTCAGACCACATCCGAGAATGGAGACACCAGAAGAGTTTGATTATGGTACTAGTCCCACCAACATTCCTACTTGAGTGGTTCCTTAAGTCTTTGGTCCCATAGCTATCCAAAGACGTCACAACATCGCGAGTGTTTTCCGAAGAATATGCCATCATGAGAGCTCAACAGCTTGAGCTAATTTATTCTCAGTTTGGTTTACTGTACGAGATTTTGCCGGATGCACCATGATCCATACTTGATAAAACCAGATAGAGAGCTGGACCACATGCCGATGGTATTGTAGGTACAACACAAACAAATCCTGCTGAACAACTGACAAAACAATTGTAGCAATTGCCTATACAACACACAACGGCCAACCAAACTACTATTTCAGCTGCTCCCCCTACCCAAACGTCGAATGTACACAGTATGTAATCAACAAATCCGAAGGCCACCTAGCAGCCTGATGGAAAGAAAAAACAACATAAGAAGGGTAAGGGGGATAAGAAACCCACTAATAATGCTGGCAGGGGCAACACCAAGAAACAAAAGACGAAGTATCCGTGTAACCTGTGTGCGGAAGACCACCTGAACCACCAGTGCCATCGGCTTGCAGAGGCCCAAAAGTTTGTGTCACAGCAGCAGCCTGCTTTGTTAACGAATCCATTCGAACATGGGCAAAACCTAACCCAAGCCTCTACAAGCGTGGAAGGGGGCAGTCAAGGACCCTCTCCGTCTTTGAACAATCCTGCATCCGCAAATGTGTATATGATGAAAGGTGATGCTTTTATATCGATTAGAGCACATGACTACAGTAAGCCAAGCACCTCTGAGAAATGTAAAGAAGTTGAAATCCCATCTCTTCCTCTCCAGATCGAGAAGACTTTGGGTGAAACAATGACATGCATTCCAAAAGGTGCATTCAAGAAAGATTCTCACAACCCAAATGCAAGGGCCGCCCAAAATTATTTTGTGGTGGAGGATTTGTCTCAAACCCCTTGTGCGATGTCTGCTTTGGAGGTCCTCCAAAGCTACCCTTCCCAGAGGAAAGATTTGTTAGCCGCTTTAGGATCTTTCGAGACTTGTAATCCACGTACAATCATGCTGGATACAACCGACTTAAAACCTCATCTCCCTTACCACGTAGCATTTCATATAGTAGTGGCTTACCCCACGAAAACTTTTACTCGAAACATTTTCTGCACGGTGGTTGATGAGGGCGCCTCGACATGCATCATGTCGTTGGCATGTTGGAAGGCCATTGGCCAGCCCGTTTTGTCTCCGTCACCTACTCTTCTTACCACTTTCGACGGTTGTTCGTTCCGACCACATGGCATCATCCCCTCTTTCCCTGTGCAGTTAGGAGGGAAGACTATGTGCGTCGAGGTAGAAATAGTCGACGCATCCCTCGACTACAATCTCTTGTTAGGTAGGAGTTTGACCTATGCCATGTAGGCAGTGGTCGCTACAATTTTCTGGGTCTTGTTGTTTCCACACGAGGGCCGAATCGTGACCATTCATCAATTGTCCTTCTCCCGACCTGACCCTTCATTGGGGGCATCCGCAGTCTCGATGATTGATAATCCTCAACCGAGCGTTGTCAACGTAGGGGTTGGTTTGTGCCCACCTTTGATGGGTACTTTCGATTACCCGCCTCCTCAAGGCGATTTCAAGTTCATATCAGACCACCATAAGGTTGAGATTTTCCAAGTTTCGTCGTTTCGCACGACTTACTTCAACGATCCGTGGATTCTTCCTTCCCCATCAACCACGATGGAAGGGACAGGGCACCATGGTATGTCCATGCCCTTGTCCACGACAGAAGCAACGTACTCTTTAGTCCAACAAGCTTCAGCCGAGACCGATCCAACTCCTTCACAAGAGTTAGATTCAATTCTAGAGCCTATTTGGGCTCAAGGTTCCCTCCCTGATACCGATTCATTAGACTTAGTCTTGCCCTTAGACGAAGCAATCTCATTGAAGCAATGACTAGTCTGAACAAACCCTAGGACAATCTCCATCACAGATCATACTTCCTCCCAGATTTAAGCAGAATCGAAGTAGGGGAATTCACCTGGACTATGACTGTGTTGGATTACTGAGAGGGGGGGTGAATCAGTAATAGCGTAATTATAATCCTTTTTTTTCAAATGTTATATCAATGTAGAATTATTATCCAATAATGAGGTAAGAAATAAACAATCACACACATACACAATACACTAGTGTTTTATGTGGAAACCCAAATTGGGAGAAAACCACGGATGTCTTGAAGAATTACATTCATTAGAAGCACCAACTTCCTTTGTTTTCCAGCTGCAACTGGAAGGAGGCTCCAACCCCCTAGTTTCTTAGGCTACAACCCCAGGGAAGCTCCAACTCCCCAATTCTCTCGCTACAACCAGAAGGAGGCTACAATCACCTGTCCTTGCCCCGTCCTGCCACCCTGAAGTAGAAGTAGAATGATGGAACCACTGTCACACTATCATTGTGAGATATATCGCTGTAAACCTGTACCAATAAATCTGAACCGTGCATCAACCTGTACCTCAACCTGTACCATAAACAAGTGCATCAACCATGCACCAACCTATAATCAACTTGTACCATAAACAAGGGCATCCAACCATGTACCAAGTATGTACCAATCATGTGTCAACTACTCATCAACTATGACTCATCAATATGTACCAACATCATCAACTATACACCTCATGTATGTGAGCCAACTCATCAACTACTTGTCTCAACCATGTACTCAACATGTACCAAAACCAAAATCCCTCATCAATTTCATCATCCAAATCTGATTTGTAGCTCTGTTATAGACCTGGTGTATATGATCACATTCCTGCAAACCTTCCTTAAATTTAAAAACAAGAGACTAGCATTTTCATCAAACTTTTCTTTAGTCTCACATGCCTAGTTTTGGATTAGTCAACAACCCTAACTTGAAGTAATCATAACTTTGAACTTTTAATGTATAAAGATCTGAAACTGATACACAATGTTCTTCAGTTTGTTTTATGCAATTCCTCCAAGTGTCACTACTTGGAATCTCTCAGAAAAGGAGTTATAGCAAAAATGGCATACCTTGCTGAATTCTGGCTTATTCTAGAGAGCGACCTTGTAGAGCGTGCACCACACAAAATATTTGATGAATTGATATGAAACTATTACACAACATACTACATATTGTACCCTAACCAACACATTTGGTCTCACTGAATTTGGATCTGTTATGAATAAGTTATGATGTTTTTACCCGAAACACTTGATTTTGACTAGTTTTAGGATTGGCCACAAACCCTATTTTCCACGGAGTGTAACTCCCAAAATACAACGACCCACAAGCTGAATTTTTTTTTACAGATACTTGGATATGTTTTCTCACTTGCATAGGAATTTCACGGTCCAAATCATTATAAAAAAAGTTATAGCAAAAATGGTGAGATGACCTGTAAATAACATACCTTAGAAAGCACCATCAAAAGAATTTATCCTTCCTTGCATTTCGGCCTTCTTTTCTTCACCTTCACTCAGAATTACGGTTTAGATATCCTTGGTTACCTCAGACACATATAGATATTCAATATGCTCAAGTGTGATTCAAATGAGA
>ML838153.1:27111-44693 GCA_009831015.1 Picea engelmannii | reverse complement strand
AGTAAGTATATCATCCTTCTTCTCTTGTCCATTCAATACTTTAGAACTAGGGAAAGAGTATTATTCTGTCACTGTTTGTTCCAGATCCAGGTGGATCTGGGGAGATCGGTTTGTGTCCGCACTTACGGATTTATCCTAGAACACCAATATGTCATGAACCTATTGGAGAATGTGTTGAATGCACTCAATGAAGCTGTTCGCCTTGGTAGATTCAGACTGGACATGAGACGAATTAGCCTGAGTAGCTGAAAATGGTATGGCTATGTCAATGGGACATAGTGGTTGGAATCCCAAGCCTACCTGAAAGGGGCTATGGTCGGTTGAGTTATGGAGGGCCTGGTTAAATATATGTTGTACATAGGGGAGTCTCTCATCCCATGTGTGTGGATGCTTTTAGTTTTACATGCTCAAAATGTGTACGATCATCCTCTTAACGACCTCTGTCTAGACATCAGTTTGGGGATGGGAAGCTGTGGACTTGGTGAGCTTGGTGTCCAGCATTGACCAGAGGCTGGACCAAAATGTACTGAGGAACCTGTTGTCTCGATCTGAGATGATAGACTGTGGGATCCCAAAGTGTACCCACACTTGTTCAAAGAAGAGTTTAGAAGTGGCTTCTTCTGTGATATTCTTCTTACAGGCCACCATAATGGTCATCTTCGAGAATCCGTCGACGACCATGAAAACATAGTCATTTCCATTCTCAGTAGAAAGAAGGCCCGACATGTAATTCATGGAGATGGATTCCCAAGGTCGACTAGGGGTAGGCAGTGGAGTATAGAGGCCTTGCTTCTTAATGGTCGGTTTGACAATGGCGCAGGTAGTGCAAGATCTAATGTACTTCCTGACATCCTGTCAAAGTTTTGGCCAATAGAAATACTTTTCCAATACTGCCACTATTTTCTCGACCCCAAAATTCCCAATGACCCGACTATAGTGTGCTCCCCAAATCATCTTGGCACGCTCGCTTGAAGGAACACAAAGGTGTCCCAAGTGACATAGTAGTGCATCCTGGAGGTGAAAATTTGGAACTCGGTTACCCTCCAAGAGCATCTTGTATGTGTGGCCGAAATTTGGATCGCTCTTGTAGAGAAGCGACCAATATGAAGTTTTGTGCCCACAAGAATTGAGCATGGTGATTATTGCCACAATTGGTGGTCAACTGAGGCATTATGCAACATTATTAGTGCTTCCCTTTTTGTACTTGATGTTCAAATGAAACTATTGCAGATTTGTGGACCACTTCTAATGGCGATCATTTTGCAACTTCCCTTGTGTCTATATGAACTGTAGGGGTCGGTGGTCTATGTGGATGATCATTTCCTTACCCAAAAGTAATGCTTCCACTGTCGACAAGCCTGCACAATGGAATACATTTCTTTGTCATAAGTGGGATACTTTCAGACTGTTTTGGACAGTGTCGCATTGTGATATTCTACTGGATGCCCCTGTTGAGTAAGAACTACCCCAATAGCATAGTTAGAGGCATCTATCTCGATCTCAAATGGTTGTTGCAAGTCTGGTAATGTGAGCAATGGGGCACAACATAAGCGATGTTTCAATTCTGCGAACACATTCTGTTGAGATTCCAACCAAAAGAACTTTGCTTTTGCTCCTCCTTTGGTGACTTGACTTAAGGGCCAAGTGATATGAGAGAATACCAACACGAACCTGCGGTAGAAATTGGCAAGACCCAAAAAGCCGCGAAGCTTTGTCAGAGTTTCGAGGCTAGCCAATCCTAGATGACTTGGATCTTGGTTGGATCCACATGCACCCCACGCTCATCAATGATGTATCCCAGATACTGAATTTGGGTCATGCCAAAAGTGCACTTCTCCAAATTGGCACACAACTTGTGTTTCCGCAGTGTTTGGAGGACTTGTTGGATGTGGTGGAGGTGCTCTTCCCAAGTCTAACTGAAGATCAGGATGTCATCCAAGTACACTACTACAAATGAGTTGGTGAATGGCCACAAGATGTCTTCCATCATCCTCATGAAGGTTGTGGGAGCATTTGTCAACCTGAAAGGAATGACCAACCATTCGAAAAGGCCCTTGGATTTGAAGGTAGTATTCCACACATCTGACAGTTCGATTGGTACTTGGTGATCCCTGGAATTCAAGTCGATCTTGCTAAAATATTTCTCCCCTTTGAGTTGGTCCATAAGGTCATCAATCCGTGGGATTGGGTACCTATTTCGGACGCTGATCTTGTTCAACACCTGATAGTCAATACAGAGTCTCCAAGTCCCATCCTTCTTCTGCACAAACACGATCAGGCTCCCATAGGGTGATGAACTTGGCCGGATGTGCAACAGATCCTGAATCTTTCACTTGATTTCATTTTTCTCTAGAACAAAGTGCCGATAGATCAGTCCATTAGGCAACAACACACTTGGGGTCAGATCGATTGGGGTGCTTGACCTGACAGTGAAGAGGCACCCCTGCGGGTGAGGTGAAGATGTCCCAATACTCCTGCATGACCTTGTCCATTTGTTTTTGTCGTGCAGAGGATCCCTGTCTGGAGGTTGTGGCCACAATCTTCTTCTTCCCCTAAGAGTGGATCATCACGAAAACAAATTTATCGATTTTGGAAATGAGCTTACTGTATTGTTTTGTAATAACCAAAGAGATAGCGACAAGCGGTGGTACCTTTGGTATCTTGTACAACTTATTTCCCAAAGTAACAATAACAACATTAGGTCGAGACTCATACAAAACATGTCACTTTCACAAGTATGGTTGGCCTAATAATACATCACAAACATCAAGAGGAGCAATTCCACATAATACCTCATCGGTGAAGGGATTGATGTTGTAGAGAAGGAGACATTGTTGGCTGACGCGGAGATCTCGTCCTTGGTGAAGCCACCCAATGGTGTATGGCTGTGAGCATGTTGTGGTTGGCAATCCCAACCACTTCATGACCTTTGATGAAATGAGTTTCTTTTGGCTCCCGCCGTCGATGATGAAATGTAGTGGGGAACCCTTTACCCACATCTGGGTGTGGAAGAGATGCTCCTTCTCCTCTGGATCTTTCGATTCTTCTTTTTGGATCTTAGTGGTAGCAACAATGGTGTTGGGATTCGCATTGATAATCTACTTCCCTTTATCATTCCCCTTCTTGGGTTCTGATTCAGTTTTAGAGCATACATCTGATTCAAAATCCCTCATCTCAGCCACCAGTGACTGTTTGACCTGACACTCACTTGTGTTGCGAGTGGATCTCTTATGGAACTCACACCACTTTCCTGTGTCCTTCTTCGGCTTCACGGTGTTGCTATTTGCTTGCAGTTTTGGTAGGTTGTATTGAGCTTCCATGCCTTGGCTTTGTCCTTTGTTCTGCGGTTTGGGGGCACCTTTCGCTTGCTTTTGTTTTGCAGATCCAAAGTCTCGCTTCTTCTATTTGAATTTCATCTCAATCTTGGCATCATACTGGTATGCTGTACCAAGTGAGGAGATGTCGAGGAACTCCATTTCATTCTGAATGTATATGTGTAGACAACTGGGGTACTTCAACACCAAATTTTTCTCTGAATCTTTGATACACAACTTTGTGCATAGGGTATGGAATAGATTCGTCAGCGCATGCACATCTTGATCCCTTTGCTGTCGCAACGTAGTCCATTGTATGTACTTGTCCTCATAGCTCCCCATGGGATAATATTGTTCCTTGATGGCGTCTCAGAAAGAATTCCAGGTGGGTACGATCGAGAAAAGGGAGGGTTCCTCCTTGTCCTTTTTCTCATAGCAGGTTTCCCACCAGTCCTTAACATGGGGGGTGACTTTGAGCAGTGAAAAAATAATATTCTCCCGGTCAGAAAAGTCATGAACCAAGAAATATCCTTCTAATAGATTTAACCATCTATCTATGATATATGCATCTATTTGACCATCAAATATGGTAATGTCAAAGTTTACTTGTACCTTAAAAGGGGTTGCGCCTCCAGAGTGGCTGTTGGGTGCAGATGCACCACCAGTGGGAAATCGTTGAAGAATCTCGTCCAAGTTATCCATCATCACATTCCTTTGTTTTTCAAGGGCCTCCTCGAGAAATATTTTGATAGGATCTCCTACTCTCTCATCTTTCTTTTTTTCCCCCATGGGTGGCTGTCGAGGTTTGCGAGGTTGATCTTGCAAAGGTTCAACTAAATCGAGCCCTAACTCCTTATACTCTGAACTCGTTGGGGACATGCAAAGAAGGATCGAGAAATAGGAAACCGCTCTGATACCATTGATATGAATTTATGCAGGAATGCAACAGAATACACAAATATCCATGAATACAAAGATGCAATGGAAATAACACTTCATTTCATTAATATCAAAGCACTAGAATTTATTTATAGACATAATAGAAATAAACTAGCTAAGGTGTTGGTAGCTTATCTATGAGAATAGATGTGGCGGCTACATGCCTCTGAAATCTATGTTCAATGAGACTCGAAGGCTTATCTATTATTGAGAAACAATGGAAACCCTAAACATCCAAAAAACCTAACCCTGGGAGATGAAACGCTAGAATATGGGCCTCATTGGGGTAAATTGGTACATTAATTTCCCGAGGTCGTAACTTTGGAATACTATCTTTGTTTGACGCATATGATACATCATTAGAAATATCTATCTGAGGAATACCATAGTTGGAAGAAAACATGATAAGTAATATTTTCAACCTGACCATGCCCAAAATATTTCGTTTAGGGCCTCAAAATAGCTCCAGAAGTTTAGGACTTGAAAAACTGTCAAAAATAGTAAATTGTGCTACAATTAAGGAAACTGAAAAACTGAACATGAGCCCAATCAACCTGTGTAGCTACAAATGGTATGGCTACGTGAATGGGAAATAATGGCTGGAATCCCAAGCCCACCTGAAAGGCCCTGTGGTCGGTTGAGCTGTGGAGGGCCTGGTTATAGCTATGTTGTACATAGGGGAGACTCTCATCCCATGTGTGTGGATACTTTGTGTTGTACATGCTCAAAATGTGTACGATCATCCTCTTGATGACCTCTATCTGGCCATCAGTTTGGGGATGGAAAGATGTGGGCTTGGTGAGATTGGTGTCCATCATTGACCAGAGGCTAGACCAAAATGTATTGAGGAACCTCTTGTCCCGATCTAAGATGATACACTGTGGGATACCAAAGTGTACCCACACTCGTTCAAAGAAGATTTCAATAGTGGATTCTATTGTAATATTCTTTTTGCAGGCTTCCATAATGGCCATCTTCGAGAATCTTTCGACGACCACGAAAACATAGTCGTTGCCATTCTTAGTAGAAGGAAATCCCGACATGTAATCCATGGAGATGGATTCCCAAGGTTGACTAGGGGTAGGCAGCGAAGTATAGAGGCCTTGATTCTTAATGGTCGGTTTGGCAATGTCACAGGTAGTGCAGGATCTGATGTACTTCCCGACATCCTGTCAAAGATTTGGCCAATAGAAATACTTTTGCAGTACTGACACTGTTTTCTCGACCCCAAAATTCCCAACGACCCGAATATAGTGTGCTTCCCAAATCATTTTGGAACGCTCGCTTGCAGGAACACAAAGGTGTCCTAGGTGACATAGTAGTGCATCCTGGAGGTGAAAATTTGGAACTCGGTTACCCTCCAAGAGCGTCTTGTATGTGTGGCCGAAATCTGGATTGCTCTTGTAGAGAAGCAGCCAATCTGAAGTCTTGTGCCCACAAGAGTTGAGCACAGTGGTTATTGCCACGATCGGTGGTCGATTGAGGCAGTCTGCAACATTATTGTTGCTGCCCTTCTTATACTTGATTTTCAAATGAAACTGTTGCAGATATGTAGACCATTTCCGATGGCGATCGTTCTGCAACTTCGTTTGTGTCTGTATGAATTGTAGGGGTCAGTGGTCTTTGTGGATGATCGTTTCCTTCCCCAAAATGTAATGCTTCCACTGTTGGCAAGGCTTCATAATGGAATACATTTCTTTGTCATAAGTGGGTTACTTTTGGACTGTTTTGGACAATGTCACATTGTGACATGCCACTAGATGCCTCTGTTGAGTAAGAACTGCCCTGATAGCATAGTCAGAGGCATCTATCTCAATCTCAAATGGTTGTTGCAAGTCTGGTAATGTGAGCACTTGGGTGCAACAAAGGCGATGTTTCAATTCTTCAAACACCTTCTGTTGAGATTCTGACCAAAATAATTTTTCTTTCGCTCCTCCCTTGGTGACTTGACTTAAGGGCCAAGTGATATGAGAGAATCCCAACATGAACTTGCAGTAGAAATTAGCAAGACCTAGAAAGCTGCGAAGCTCTGTTAGAGTGGTCAAGGTTGGCCAATCCTGGATGACTTGGATATTGGTTGGATCCACTTGCACCCCACGCTCATCAATAATCTATCCCAGATACTGAACTTGGGTCATGCCAAAAGTGAAATTCTCCAAATTAGCAGATGACTTGTGTTTTCGCAGTGTTTGGAGGACCTGTCGGATGTGGTGAAGGTGCTCTTCCCAAGTCTAGATGAAGATCAGGATGTCATCCAAGTACACTACTAAAAATGAGTTGGTGACTACCCGCAAGATGTCGTCCATCAGCCTCATGAAGTTTGCGGGAGCATTCATCAACCCGAAAGGCATGACCAACTATTCGAAAAGGCCCTCCTTGGTTTTGAAGGCAGTCTTCCACACATTGGATGGTTCGATTGGTACCTGGTGATATCCAGAATTCAAATCGATCTTGTTGAAATATTTTTCCCCTTTGAGTTGGTCCAAAAGGTCATCAATCCGTGGGATTAGGTACCTATTTCAGATGATGATCTTGTTCAACGCCCGATATTCAATACAAAGTCTCCAAGTCCCATCCTTCTTCTGCACCAACACGATTAGGCTCCACAAGGCGATGAACTTGGCCAGATGTGACCTTTCTGTAGCAACTCCTAAATATTTCACTTGATTTCATCGTTCTCCATAATAGAGCGTCGATATATCAGTCCATTGGGCAACAACACACTTGGGGTCAGATCGATGGGGTGCTTGACCTGACAGTGCAGAGGAACCCCTACGGGTGAGGTGAAGATGTCCCGGTACTCCTCCATGACCTTGTACATTCGTTGTTGTCATGCGGAGGAGCCCTGTCTGGAGGTCATGGCCACGGTCTTCTTCTTTCCCTGAGGGAGGATCATCAAGAAAACAAATTTCTTGGTTTTGGAAATGAGCTTACTGCATTGTTTTAAAGTAACCAAAGATATAGAGACAGGTGGTGGTACCTCTAGTATCCTGTAAAAATTATTTCCCGAAGTAAAAATAACAGTGCGGGGCCAGGACTGATACACAACATGTCACTTCCACAAGTATGGTTGGCCTAATAATACATCACAAACATCAAGAGGAGCAATGTCACATAATACCTCATCGGTGAAGGGCTTGATGCTGTAGAGAAGGCGACATTGCTGGTTGATGCAGAGATCCCATCCTTGGTGAAGCCACTCGATGGTGTATGACTGTGGGTGTGCTGTGATAGGCAAGCTCAAATGCTTCACGACCTCTTCTAAAATGAGGTTCTTTTGGCTTCCGCTGTCGATGATGAACTATAGCGGGGAACCCTTTACCCACATCTATGAGTGGAAGAGACGCTCATCCTCCTATGGATATTCCGATTCTCTCTTTTGGATATTCATGGTGGAAACGGTGGCATTGGGCTCCACATTGATAATCTTCTTCCCTCTGTCATTCCCCTTCTTGGGTTCTGATTCAGTGTCAGATAATACATCTGATTCAGAAGCCCTCATCTCGGCCACCGGTGACTGTTTGACCTGACACTCACTTGTGTTATGAGTGGAGCTCTTATGGAACTCACACCACTTTCTCATGTCCTTCTTCGGCTTCGCGGTGTTGTTCTTTGCTTATGGTTTTGGAAGGTTTTCTTGAACTTCCATGCCTTGGCTTTGTCCTTTGTTCTGCGGTTTGGGGGAACCTTTCGCTTGCTTTTGATTTGTAGATCCAAAGTCTCACTTCTTCTGTTTGAATTTATGCTCAATCTTGGCAACATAACCGTATGTCATACCAAGTAAGGAGATGTCGAAGAACTCCATTTACTCTTGAATGTATTTGTGTAGACAATTTCAGTACTTCAACACCAAATTTTTCTCTGAATCTTTGATACCCAACTTTGTGTGCACGGTATGGAATAGATTCATCAACTCATGCACATCTTGATCCCTTTTTTGTCGCAGCGTATTCCATTGTATGTACTTGTACGCATAACTCCCCACGGGATAATATTGTTCCTTGTTGGCGTCTCAAAAATAATTCCAAGTGGGTACGATCGAGACTGTGGAGGGTTCCTCCTCGTCCTTTTTCTCACAGTAGGTTTCACACCAATCCTTGACATGGGGGCCGACTTTGAGCAGTGAAAAATTAATATTCTCTCGGTCAAAAAAGTCGTGAACCGATAAATATCCTTCTAATAGATTCAACCATCTATCTATGACGTCTGCATCTATTTGACCATTGAATATGGGAATGTCAAAGTTTACTTGTACCTTAAAAGGGGTTGCGCCTCCAAAGTGGTTGTTGGATGAAGATGGGCTGCCAGTGGGAAATCGTTGAAGGATCTGGGCCAAGTTATCCATCATCACATTCCTTTGTTTTTCAAGGGCCTCCTTGAGCAATATTTTGATAGGATCTCCTGCTCCCTCATCTTTCTTTTCATCCCCCATGGGCGGTCGTCGGGGTTTGCGAGGCTGATCTTGCAAAGGTTCAACTAGATTGATCAATAACTACTAATACCCCAACCTCGTTAGGGACATGCAAAGAAGGATCGAGAAAGAGAAGACCACTTTGATACCAATGATCCAGATTTATGCAGGAACACAACAAAATGCACAAATAACCATGAATACAAAAATGCAATGGAAATAACACTTCATTTCCTTAATATTAAAGAACTGAAATTTGTTTATAGACAGAGTAGAAATAAGCTAGCTAGGGCGCTGGTAGCTTATCTCTGAGAAGAGATGTGACGACTATAGGCCTTTGAAATTTGTGTTCAATGAGGCTTGAAGGCCTATCTATTATTTAGAAACAATGGAAAGCCTAAACATCCAAAAAACCCAACCCTAGGAGATGAAACGCCAGAATATGGGCCCCGTCGGGGTAAATTGGTACATCAATTTCTCGGGGTCGTAACTTTGACATACTATCTTCGTTTGACGCATATGATACATTGTTAGAAATATCTATCTGAGGACTACCATAGTTGGCAAAACACATTATGAGAAAAAAATTGTATCGGACCATGCCCAAAAAACGTCGTTTAGGGCCTCAAAACGGCTCCGGAAGTTCGGGACCCAAAAAACTACCAAAAATAGTAAATTGTGCTACAATTAAGGAAACTGAAAAACTGAAAGAAACAATGGTGGGGGTCCAAGTGGAATAGGCGGGTGGCCACCAATATCCACCTGGATCACCATCCATCTTTTGATCCAGTAATTTCTATGAATTCTTATCCTATTTTTATCCATATTTAGTATGGATTATGAACAAACCATCCTGTTAAGTAAGAATAAATCCCTAATTAACGTAGAAAATAAAGGATTGCTCGATAGTTATAAAGATTCCTTTGATCCAAATATTTCCTTTGATATTCTAGATCTTCACACGACTTCTTTACAGAACTTTAGTAAGTTCATCGATCATTACCATGTCTAGGAGCCCAACCTGGCTAAATTTGTCATTCCCCAAGTTTACAATTTCCCCGAATTTCATTCCTGGTGTGCTACATCCTATACCTTGAGTGAAAGAGATATTGTTAGTAAGGATGGTTCTGTTATTTGTACTATTGATTCACAATCAATCCTCAACAAGATGGAATTATTTGCAGATCCCGATGTTGAAGAGATAAACATAACGAAGCTTAATAACCAATATTTAACTTTGAATTCACACGATATGATTTCTTTGTTGTAGGCATATTTATGCAGAGACTTGAGTCCACCGTCAAATGACATCAACATTCAGAGTGATCTTTTTCCTCAGATAACCAGATAGATAATTTCCATGATAGCCTCCATCTTAGGGTATGACAGTGATGAAACCATTGATTCATATATTCTTGGTGTTATGGCTTCAATTTTCCCTACTACCCTTAAGCCATTAACCAAGTTTGATTATTCTATATTCCTAGCCAATAACATACATATTCAACTGATGGAATTTCATAATACCCATTACTTTACATATTAGTCTCACTTAGCCCACTTATTTATGTATTCTCAATCTTTAAGATTTTAACACCTACAGTAACAAGTGGAGGATGCATGGGTAACCCAAACTCAGTCATTCACTGTAATTTAATTATTAGAAAGAAAGTACAAGATCCTCAGTTTTATGACTTTGCGAATCTGTTCATATCTCAAGCCTATGAAACCATCTATTGCCAATCCCCTTCTAGAATTTTCCCAGAAATTCATAGAATGTTGCAGTTAAGCCAAGATAAGAGAACATGTGACTGATTTTTAGTTTAAAATCATACTGCGATCAAGTTATATGGGTATGAACTACAACCTTATATACTTCCTAGGTTCCTTACCTTGAGAGTCTTCTCATTAGAATATATTAGACAATGTTTAAATTCTGATCAAGTTAATTTATTGGCTAACAAGAAGAAAAATTCTTTCAAATTGAAGAAAGAAGTAGGCCCTTTTATTGTCAAAGATAAGTCAACATTGCAGGAAGTAAAGGAATTTCTAAAAGAAATGGGTCTTGAGCTTACAAAATCTTGGAATTATGATCCTCATGGCATAATCACAACCATAAGGAAGACATATGATTTATTTCCTTATCCACATCAATCAAAGTCAGATATTGAGAAGCTAGCAAATCTTGAAAGCTGGGAGGATGTGTAGAAAATATTGTCGGAACAACAACAACAAGAAGTTCCAACACAACTGGCCAAACAAGTATCACAACAAACTTCCATTTCAGTTACACCATCCCCTTTACATTTTCAAAAGACATATAGAAGGAAGATGTCAGGGTCATAACAATCAGTGACAAATTCAAAGTCTAGTGTTGCAAAAAAAAGGAAAATAGGAGGATTAACAAAAGAAGAAGATATGGACCTGCAGCCTGAAGTAAAGTCTTCCAAAATAGGGAAAATAGTGACCACTGAGGTGGTGTAACACTCAAAGAACAATTATCTAGTCAATCAGATGTTCAACCTATGAAAATTGATAGTGAACCTTTCAAGAGGTTTGTGGAAATTAAAGAGAAAGAGGTATAAATCAAGCATGATGCTTTTTCTCAAATGTATGATCCTGAAACTTCACATACCATAATGCTTTTTGCTATGGATTTTGAAAAGGGGAAATTAAATATGGTGGTATTAGAGACATGGAGAAATAAAAGGACCAACATCACTTTTGATCTGAAGGCTCTACATCCCATTGAAAACATGGACTTCATAGGTAGACATAAGAAATGATTAACATAGATATCATAACAACTACTTTAGGAATGAAGAAATTGCAAGTCATGAAGGATAATCTTACTAGTCAGCTAAAGTATGAAAAAATAACAAATGAAATCAAAATGAAAAAGATTAAAGAGCTAGAACAATGGGTGATAAACCTGGGAGCATATCCAAAGGATACAACGTCTGTGCAAGCTTTAATTGCCACAAGGGACACAAAAATTCAAGTGTTAAAGAAAAAACTCAAAATCCCCAGTGTAGATCATGTGCAAACACATGAGTTACAAGCTATGCAACAGGAGAAAGATACATTGGTCGAGCAAATGTATTATATGAAAGACCAATTGGAAAAATATGAAAGACAAATTGAACTCTTAAAGGGAGGAAATTCATCATCTCTGTCAATAGTTTTTTCAACTGAACTATCCAAATCTTTGTTAGCCATTAACCAAAAAGGAGTTGATATTGAGAAACTGAATAAAACAATTGAGACTTTACAAGATCATGCCAAAGACAAAGATAAAGTTATCAGTGAATATCAAAAGATAAAATCCAATCTAAAGGTAGAAAATGAGCATCTAAAGCATGAAAAGGTTGGTAAAGCATATCTAATTGGAGAAAGACATATGATCTGGGATCATATTATTATATAAATAGGTAAAATATGGGAATGCTTCAAAGTGGTATATGAGGAAAAGACATTAATCAATGAAGCTAAAAAAACTGTGCAACAAGATTTTCTGGATTTGGGAAATTGTCCTAAAATAGTTGGTCGAATGATCAAGTTCCTAAATACTCATTCCAGAGATGTCTTGATGTCAAAGGGAATCAATAATAGAACTTAGACAACTTTGGATATTGAAAGGGTCTTTACCCAAAGAAATTCCATTCAACAGACTCAAAACAAATTCATAATGTTGAGAAATAATGTAGATACTTTCAATAATAGATTTGACAAATTGGTAAATATGGGTTTACCAACTGTCTGGGGTGAAAAGGGTAAATTTATTCCTTTTGAAATATACATGTAAAATCTTTTCAAGTTCGGAGGAGATGATAAAAAGTTCAAGAAAATATCATATATGTTAAGTGGGCAACATATTATGGACATGTTGATTGATGTTTTTTATGTTTTATGTCAAGTAAAAGAGTTGTTTGTTGTTACTCCACGTATGAAAAGTACACATAATTGGATATTGCATTCACAAAAATGATTTCATTTCATTACCCATCAAATGAGACCTGGCAACTCCTCCTTCAACTCATCAACGAATAGTTGGTTCCAACAACTTCGAAAAAGTCAACTAAAATTTAGGGAATCATTCTATTTTCGATGAGTATTATCTTATTTTGTAATGGTTGGTTTTATTGATGTAAATTAAAGGTTGAAAGATAGAATTTCCAACCAATTTTGGTTGTAGACCTTTTTGTATAAAAAAAGGAAAACTTGATGTAATCAGGGCTGGATTTTTGAACTCGAGACTTTTTTGAAGTTTTAATAAAAATCAGTTTTGCAAGCAGTAAAGGATTCTTGGTTTTGATCTTTTTCATTTGTGATCTTTCTCAGTAATTTTTTATCCTCGTTTTTTCTTCTTTTATTTCAAATTCATATGAGTTGATGCTACAGACGATTTAGTACAACCACTACTGTCTATATCAAACACTGGTTAAGGTTTCAAATTTCATGGATTCAACTGTAAGTTAAATTTGTGACATATTTCATTAATCTTATAGTTTGTTTATGTTTTGGAAACGTAATTTCACATGAAGAAATAAAACTCATGTATATTTCTCTGTGTTTTCTTCTATTAGAGATAACTTTGATATTTATCTTTAGATACATCTTTTTTATCTTTGATTTTGTTTTCCATTATTCTACCAACGATGATTTAAATTGTGCCAAAGTATTAATATATAAGCCATTTATGGTTTGACTATTAATAAAATAAATTTATCATAAATTATCACAGTCAAAACTAGTATTAAACTCGATGTTCTTTGAATAGATTTGCAAAACCAGCTACCTGAAATTTTAAAATGTCCTTGGCATTGTTTCCCTAGCTAGGAAATATATCAAGGAATACATCATTTTTTGGCGTATTTTCCGGGGAGAGAATTTAGAATATTTTCCTTGCATAAAACAATTATACCTACCTTTTGATGGTGAACAAAACTTAGGTTGGATAAAATCCTTCACTTGGCAATTCCATACTTTTTCCATCCTAGCATCAGGAAACAAAAACACTAGAGTACATCTAGATCCTAAGAAAATAACACCAGTAGCAAATCTTGAAAAGCTACTGTCTAAGAAAAAATACCAAGCATATACCTATAACCCCACCCACTGCATCATTTACTTCTAAACCTTCATCTTCTACTATCGCTAAATCCAAAGGAAAATACGTTTTTGATCCTAAAATCTTCGTAATAAAAGTTCTAATTCCCACAAGCCCTTTAGACCTTCCAACTCTATCTTCACCTACATCTCCTAAGGAACCTCTTTCAAATTCTTCAAAACTTCCTTTGTCAATCTCTACAACAGAATCTATCCAATTGTTTCCTGAAACATATATTCAACTTTCTCTTAAATATTCTACCGTAGTCTCTCAAATATATCCCCCTGAAAATTATCCATTTGTTTCTCCTAAAGAATCACTCGAGGATTCTCCAAACCTTTCCCCTAAAGAACCTCTCAAATATTTTCCATTTTCGGCTAGTTCTCCAAAGTTTTCCTCTTTAAACTTACGTATACCCCCCTTCCCTCCTAGGGGTTGCGCGACTTCCCGGTCAAGGATATTCAATATTTGTGAGCTGGATCATCTCTTTGGGCCCTTGCTGGAACCCAAAACCACTATACACATGTCCCCTCTCCTCATATGACCTTTGACTGTGATCAAGAGCCAATCTAAAGGGCGCTTCGGAGCTCCAAGCGTTTTACTTCGCGTGACGACCAATTCTTCCGGAGGCACAATCCTCCGACTCAATGAACTCAAGGAGATTCGAATCCCTGATGGGATCAATGGGATCAACAGTCTGTAACCTTTCTCAAATCAACGATTGAAATCATCTCTGGCCTTCGGGCCTTCAGGAGCTTTGGTTACTCCACTTTTCCTTTCCTACGAAGGACTCTTCCTCTGAACTCTTCTCTAATATTCCACCACCTATTAACTTGGACAATGGGCAATCCCGATTGGCTTTGGGACTTTGATGAGTCCTCACTCATGTGCGTTCAAACTCGAAAATCCTCTGAATTCACGAATTCCTAAAGAACTTCAAGTTTAAGGAACACACTACTTACCTGGATCCGACGATTGTCGATGCATGTGCCCAGATCCAATGAATGAGATCTATTCTTTCTACTCTATGTGCTCCTCCTTCGTCCTAGACCCTGATATGATGGTCCAGATCACTTCCAACAGAGATTTGATGGCTGTGCAGCTCCTCCACATGAACTTTGGCTTTCTGCCAAGATTGGGAAAATTTGTAAGTGTTCAAATTTTTTGGCCTTTGAACCTTCTCCTACGAGCCTGATTATATTGGGACTCGTCTTCACTTATGGGGACGCTATCCCTCTTTGATATTTTGCCAATGTAACTTGACCTCGACCCTGGTGACTCCTCGTACTTTGCGTGCAAACTTGCACTTTCCCATCTGAGCTTTGAGACTTGGAACAAGTCCATCTGTGCACACCTTGACCTATCTCTTTTGATATTTTGAACTTACTTAGTCTCCTATGTGTCTCATCCCTCTGCTTCCTTCAAAGGATTATATGGTTCCCTCCTGGAAACTCGATTCTCTTCCTAATAGGCTTTGTAAAGAAAAACCCACTTTACCTCTAGTGCACTGCTTGCGTTCTCTGTGTAGACTTTCACTTGACTCCCCTTCGAGTCTTAACCTTGTGGTGTGCCCTCTTGGAAACCTTTCTCCCAACACTTCGAATTAAATTTCTCGTGCACTCCTTGCACTCAACTAAGCCTTTAGATGCTGCATACTTTCAACACTTCATCTAAGTGTTGGCCTGGTGCACTCCTTGCATAGGTCTTCCTCTTGCTTCCTGAAATCCTCCAGTTTCACTCCTTGCACACTTGCAAAGATCTTAGAGTATTCAAAAACTTTGGATGTGATTTCTCCTACACAGACTTTCCCCCTCCAAGGTGTTCAGTAACCTTGATGCCCCACTTGAAATATGTGAATTGTTTTGGTGTGCCCTCCTAACACATTCTCTTCTTTATTCGACTTGGATTTCAGATGCGCACTTCATGCGCTGACTCAATAAGTTTTTGATACTCTGTCACATACTCATTACACAACCTAAAGAACCTAGAACAACTCAACAACTCTCAAGCAGATAGTGAAATCTATCTTTACCCTGGAGATGAAACCTATCTCATACATCTACAACACACATTCATAAAACATGCAGATAACATTCATAAACATTCACCACATAGGAATTGATAAACAATGAAATATGTTCTTTTGTATTAACACCAGAATGTTAATTACAATGTGTGAGCTTGGACTGCAATTGAGTCTCGACTCTCTCTCTCTCTCCTCTCGGCTTACAATGATTTTCTATGTCCATTTTCAACAACCTCTACTGGGCATACCTTACAAATCTTTATACAAGAGGGGCTCCTCGAGCCTTTCCCTCTAAGATACCTTAGTGACATCCTATCACAATTAACACGCCTATATACTGAGGCTTATTACATTGAATGAACATTTATTTTCTCAGATATGAGGTGATGCTTGAGATCTGTACAAATCAAACCTAATAAAAGGGAATCCATCTACTGCCTGTACAAAGGCATGACTCGAGTATTCCAACCTTACAATATTTAATTGCATTTACATGTTACATTTAAATTGAGGGAAAAATGAAAGGGTTGGCTCCTCTCCCCTCCTTGAATGTGATTGAATGTGCTAGACATCTGGCGCATTGCTGAGGTGGAGCGATTCCCCTTCATCATACTCCACTACTGGGAAAATCATGAGCTCATCTGCTCTACTATTGAAATCCTCCTGGATCCCAAACTCTCCTTTGGAGCTGTCCTTTTGCTCCTTTGCTTTGCTGGTGCTACTACTGCTTCTTCCGAGCTGCTCTTGTAGGCTTCCTTCTACTCAACTTATCCTTGCTGGCAGTTTCTTTTGCTGAATTCAACATCATCCTCCTTATCTCTTCTATCTCTATGTTCAGCTGCCCCACTGTTTGGTTCCTCCTTTCATGCAGACTAGCCTATTGCACTTCCTCCTTGTCAATGAGTAGATCAATCCGATCTCCCCTGTTGTTTTCTTCTTCTGTGGACTTGATTTTCCATTTTTCCGTAGACTCTAATTTTGCAGTCTCCTCACTAAGCTGTTGCTCAACTTCCTCCTCTGACAGGTTGAATTCTATCAGTTCTTCTATTGGTACATCTCCAACTTCTTCCAGCTGCTCCTTTGCTGGTTGGCATTCTCCTCCACCTGTTTCCAACTTAGCATGTTGGATATGCATGCTTTTCACTATCACCCTTCTCTCTAGGGATTCTAGTTCTTCACACAAATCAACGAAATCTATGTTTCATGCCTCCTCTTCTACTGCAGATTCCAGCGCTGTAGTCATGTTGTGGGGTATTCTACCCTATGGACTAACAAACTAGGGATTAAACTTGCATGCAGATCATGACCCTTCATAAACTACTTTTAACCTTCTACCCCAAATCTAAAACCCTTTTTCACATGCACACATGGGAAGAATCAACTAACCTTTTTTATCGACGGTTGGTGTAGATCCTCCGTTGAGCTTTATCCCCTTGCTTCTGCTGCTCCTTCCAAAAAGTGATCCTGCAATCAAGAAAAAACTACGCATGCATGCTATTGTTCTACTAGAGGATTAGAGATTAAACACAAATAAAATAAAACATATAAAACTCGTGTATTTGGGACAGGAAAAGTATCTTTTTATTAATCTCAACATGAATCAACTTAAAATGATTATAGAGATCGGCCACCATTCCTTGATCCTGATCCTAGGCTCCTCCTCTTCTTTGTCCTCCAACTGCTTTGCTTGAATTCTCCTAAAGCTTGAGGAAAGGCTAAAGGGTTGGGACAAAATGGATTCGGCAATTGGGCAGAGTTTCTTTGCTATGATTTTTCCTCCTT
>ML838153.1:0-13462 GCA_009831015.1 Picea engelmannii | reverse complement strand
CTAAAGCTTGAGGAAAGGCTAAAGGGTTGGGACAAAACGGATTTGGCAATTGGGCAGAGTTTCTTTGCTATGATTTTTCCTCCTTTGAATAGTACCCCTACCCCTTCTTTTATAGGCTAGAAGGAGCTAGGGTTTTAGACAAACTCTCGTCCATGCATGGCTGGGAGTTCCAGTTAACTGACCCAAAGCTTTTCGTCCCGACAGAAACTTTCCTGATTTTTTGCTTTGTTAGGTAAACGCTGGCTGTAGTGGGCCAGCCCGCGTTCCAACGCATGCAGTATAAGGCCTGCCAGCATTCCAACACGCCCAGCAGTGGGTTAGGATGCGGGTTACTTGGTTTAAGAGGTTTTTGAAGATTCTTGTTCAGCATGGATTTGACAATGAAGGGCAATGAGTTGGCCTGATGCCAGGTAAGCATGGATGGTGAAATTTAGGGTTATAACAAGTCATCTCCTGTTCAACTTCCTGGATGAAACTTTTAATAAATTCTGTTGAGTGCTCTTCTCCTTCTCTCATCTTTTAGGCATATTTTAATGTCTTCTCATTCTCTTCTTTTATGATAGTCACAACTGGTTGTCTTTCGGCTGCTGCCTCTGCAACACATGCTCTGGCTTCAACTGGGTTATGTGACAGGAACATCTCAATTCCCCCAATGATCAAAATGTGTTTATGATCCTCCTCCATCAACTCTCCTTGTTGATATGAACTCTCAGCTAAGTTCATGAGACTTTTAGATAGTATCCTCTCCTCTCCCTTGCCCACCTAGAAATTTGGGACTCCTCCTCTGCCCTCCTGACAGTCTATGAGATCAACTGATCGCACTTCATTTCCCACCTGGCAATGTGATAGCTCATCGCTGCACTCCTATAAGTCTGCAATATCTCTGCTTGATATCCTCTCCTTATCACCGAGGGTCTCCGCAGTCTCTGGCTCACAAATCCAAATCATCTCCTCTGTGCCATTGAGTTTTTCAGTTTCCCTCAACCACCTTCTCAACACTTGTTGCTGCCTCCGGGCCAACAACTTCTGAACAAGCCACCTGGATTTCTTTTCTAGAGGCCACTCGTACCTCCAATGTACCTGTGGTTCTTCTTGCATATTCAATTCTAGAATGTCCATTTATGCTCTTATCTCGCTGAGCTCCTTGTCAATTTTTTTTTTTTTTTCCTGTTGGAAGCCTCCTCTTTCTCGAACTCTCATATGGCCTTCAGTAGCCATTTTCTCTTTTCCCCAGCCCACATCGTTGTCTTTTGTTCAATCTGCAACTGAGAGCACCTCCATATTTTGCTACAACCCACCTGGCTATCAAATGTTTGTTGCACACTTGCAAATAAATATTCACAGATCATTTCACTATGTCTTCACATTCTCTTTCTTTGCCTGCTGTCTACAGACAAAAATTGGGTTCTGATACCACTGTGACGCATACCCCCCTTTCCTCCTAGGGGTTGCGCAACCTCCTAGTCAAGGATATTCAATATTTTTGAGTTGGATTATCTCTTTGGGCCCTTGCTGGAACCCAAAACCACTATACATAGGCCCCCTCTCCTCATATGACCTCTGAATGTGATCAGACGCCTATCCAAAGGGCACTTCAGAGCTCTGGGATCTGGGCGTTTTACTTCGTGCAATGACAAATTCTTCCAGAGGCCCAATCCTCTGACTCAACAAACTTGCAGAGCATTGAATCCCTGATAGGATCGACAGTCTGTAACCCTTCTCAAATCAACAGCTGAGATCAGCTCCAACATTTGGGCCTTCGGAAGCTTTGGTTACTCCACCTTGCCTTTCCTCTGAAGGAATATTCCTCCAAACTCTTCTCTAATCTTCCACCACCTGTCAACCTGGACAATGTACGGTCCCGACTAGCTTCGGGACGTTGGAGAGTCAACACTTCTGTGCATTCAAACTAAAAAATCCTTCGAATTCACGAAGTTCTAAGGAGTTCAAGTTTAAGGCACAAACTACTTACTTGGATCCAATGACTGTTGATATATGTGCCTAGATCCAACAGACGTGATCTATTATTTCTCCTCTGTACGCTCCTCCTTCATCCTGGAACCTGATCTGATGGTCTAGATCACTTCCAACAGAGATCTGATGGCTGTGCAACTCCTCCACATGAACTTTGGATTTCTCCCAAGATTGGGAAAATTTGTAAGTGTTCAAAGGTTTTGGCCTTTGAACCTTCTCCTGGGAGCCCGATTATCTTGGGACTCGTCTTCACTTCTGGGGATGCTATCCCTCTTTGATCTTTCACCAATGTAACTTGACCTCGGCCCTGGCGAATCCTCGTACTCTGTGTGCAAACTTGCACTTTCCCTTTTGAGATTTGGGACTTGAAACAAGTTTGTCTGCGCACACATTGCACTATCTCTTTTGATATTTTGAACTTACTCTGTCTCTTAAGGGTCTCAGCCCTCTGCTTCCTTCAAAGGATTATATGGTGCCCTCCTGACAACTCGATGCTCTTCCTCATGATATTTGTAAAGAGAAATCCACTTTACCTCTAGCGCACTACTTGCACTCTCTATGCAGACTTGCACTCAACTCCCCTTCGAGTCTTAACCTTGTGGTATGCCCTCTTGGCAACCTTTCTCCCAACACTTAGAATTAAATTTCTCACGCACTCCTTGCACTCAAATGAGCCTTCAGATGCTGCATATTTTCAACACTTCATCTAAGGGTTGGCTTAGTGCACTACTTGCATAGGTCTTCCTCCTGCTTCCTAAAATCCTTTAGGTTCACTGATGCATTTCCCGCATCCGCTCAATGCACACTTATAGAGCTATTAGAGTATTCAACAACTCTGGCTGTGATTTATCATACACAGACTTTCCCCCTCCAAGGTGTTCAGTAACCTTGAGGCCCCACTCAGAATATGTGAACTATTCTGGTGTGCCCTCTTGGCATGCTCTCTTCTTTTTTCGACTTGGATTTCAAATGTGCACTCCTTGCATTGGCTCACAGAGTTTTTGATACTCTATCATGCACTCATTGCACAACCTAAAGAACCCAGAAAAACTCAATAACCCTCAAACAGATAATGAAATCTATCTTTACCCTGGAGATGAAACCTATCTCATACATCTACAAAATACATTCATAAAACACGCGGATAACATTCATAAACATTCACCACACAGGAATTGATAAAGAGTGAAATATGTTCATTTGTATTAACAGCAGAATGCTAATTACAATGTGTGAGCTCATTCTGCAACTGAGTCTCGACTCTCTCTCTCTCTCTCTCTCTCTCTCTCTCTCTCTCTCTCTCTCTCTCTCCTCTCGGCTTACAATGATTTTCTATGTCCATTTTCAGCAGCCTCTACTGGGCATACATTACAAATATTTATAAAAGAGGGGATCCTTGAGCCTTTCCCTCCAAGCTACCTTAGTGACATCCTATCACAATTAACATGCCTATCTACTGAGACTTATTACATTGATTGAACATTTACTTTCTCAGATATGAGGTGATGCTCGAGATCTATACAAATCAATCCTAATAAAGGTGACTCCATATAATGCATTTACAAAGGCATGCCTCGGCTCTTCCATCCTTACAATATTTAATTGCATTTAAATGTTACATTTAAAATTTTAAATTGAGGGAAAAATGAGAGGTTTGGTGCCTCTCCCCTCCTTCAATGCACTTGAATGTGCTGGATAGATGGCACATTGCTAAGGTGGAGTGATGCTCCTGCATCATAAACCCTAAAAAAGAACTTTTAGAGATCCCCCCAACTTTTGTCCCAGAAGTTCCTTTTGGAAAAGAAGAGTCATTCAGAACCTATATAAATCCCCTTAATCTTGAGAATTCCCAGTTAATACTTTGTTACCTAGCTATGGCTGGTGTAAATCAACCTAATCAGCCTCCTTCTCCTCCTCCCCCTCCTAGATTTTTTAATAAAGTTGCAGCTAGGTACACACCATTAGTTTTACCCACTAATCTTAATGATTTACGAGAAAATTATCTTAAAATGTTACCAAAATTTAATGGTGAAAGTGAGATTACTATTGTAGAACACCTAACAAATTTTGATGAGTTTGCATATAACTTTGGATTAAAACATGAGAATGTTTACATGATATTGTTAGTGCAAACATTTGAAGGAGAAGTGAGAACTTTGTTTAAGGGACTCCAACCAAACACTCTTCATAATTGGAATGAATTAGAGGAAGCTTTTCTTATACAACGGGGAGAGAAAAAGTATCACCTTTACTATATGACTGAGTTTGGAGCCTTGAAATGTAAGAACAATGAATCGATATCTGAGTTTATCAAGAGATTCATTCAAACCTATAGCAAGATTCCAGCTGATGTAAAACCCTCCCAACTAGCTGCAAAAGTAACTTTTGCAGGCGCATTTGATCCATACTTTGCCTTTCTTTTAAGATAAATAAGATCAAGAACATTAGAAAACATGCATGAAGATGCCATAGAAATTGAATCAAATATGATAGCTTCAGGGAAAGTTAAAATTAAAACTGATACAAGTGAAAAAGATACCAAGAAAATTAAAGAATAAGTTGAAACATCAGGGTTATCAAAAGATATTCAGGATACCAAAATTGAAGAAATGTCTAAGATGATAAGAGATTTATCCAACAAACGAGCAAGAATGGAAGTAGATAGAAGAAGGCCTGATGGAAACATAAATCCGAATCAATTTAAGAGACAATTTAATCCACCTCAAATGCTCCGAAGGGATAGAAATAATGATCAACCAATTCAACAACCTTTGAAAGATGAAAACTTGATAGAGCAAACCATTGATCAACAATATGAAGAGAAAGAGGAAGAATTGAATTTATGTCAGGAAGAATATGAAAATCCTTATGTCACTCAAGAAGACTATGAACAATCATTAAATCCAGTTTTTGATGAGATTGAAACTAAAGTTCCCGAATTAACTTCTTCTCAATTTAAATTATTTTTTGATGCTCTTCAGGCTAAAATGCACAAAAAAGATGAATTAAGACCAAGGATGAATGAAAATAATGTTAATGAGAAAAATATGCCTAAGAAGGTTTTAACAAAGGATAAGTCTAAAGAAGCCTCTACTTCTAAACACGTAATAGATCAATCTCAAAACAAACAAGTAGAAGATGAAAATAAGGAATCAAATAAGCTTAGCAATTAATTTAATCTTGAATATCAACTAAGTAAAATCGAAATAACTATTCCTTTAATTGAATTAGCAAAAAATACTTTATATAAAAAACATATTTCGAAGATAATTGATCAATCAACTGCAACACAATAGGGAGATACAATAAATTTAGAATATGAACACCCTACTGTGATGTTTGTCCCACACATTGAATATAAATGAGATTCTGTAGCACCATTCTATATCACTATGAATGTGCATGATCGTTTTTTTACATAATTGCATGCTTGATTCTGGATAAAATGGGACTGGAAATAACTAGACTGTATCAAGACCTATATTCATTTGACTCTAGAAAAGTTAAATGCTTAGGGATGATTAAAGATTTAGTGGTGAATCAAGCACAAATTCCAGTGAAGAGTATAATGATGGATGCAATAGTTGTTGATGTGCCTCTGAATTATGACATGCTATTATCAAGATCATGGGTAGGGAAATTAGGTGGATCTTTACAATTAGACATGACTTATGCCACTATTCTTGTTTTTGGTGGGGAATTCATGAGACTTTATAGAGAAACCAAACTGAAATACATAGTAAGTGACCCTAAAATTCGAAAAACATATCCTATTTACTGTGAAGAACAAGATTTGGGATGTTGTACATTATTTGTAAACACTGAGTTTGAATTGTGTGCAATAGATGTGAATATGGTTTCAAGTGATGTTTTTGAAACATGAATGTGGAATTTTTTTTTGATGGAGCATCTAATTAGGAAGGCTCTGGAGTAGGTATTATATTTGTTTCACCATCAAAAGTCAAATTCATTCCATATTGTTTTAGATTAGAGTTTTAAACATATTCAACAAACAACATGTGTGAATATGAAGCTTTAATATTAGGACTAGAAACTGCTAGAAAGTTAAAAATTAAAAAATTGATTGCATGGTGATGTTGAATTAGTAGTAAAACAAGTTAGCGTAATATACCAAGAAAAACATCCTAGGATGAGAGCATACATAAATCTTGTGTGGGATTTGATTAAAAATTTCTTTTTGACATTTAACATTCATTCTATCCCTAGATAAAAAAAATGAAAATCTGACTCATTAGCTATGCAAGCTAGTACTTTCAGACCTCCAAAAGTCTCACAAATTAAATATGAGGTGGAAATGAGGTACAAACCCTCAATTCCAGATAATATAAAACATTGACAGGTTTTCAAAGATGATCAACAAATTAAAGAATTTTTGGAGATGATAGATGAATTTTCAATCACACATATTGATCAAAATAATGAACGTGATCAAGAAGATTCTAGACTTGTGGATGATAATCTGACAATGATTGTACAACATAAAATTTTACAATTGAAAAATAATTATATTCCAAAAGGTTTAATTCCTCTTGATTTTTTTTTTATTATCAAAATGATGTTGCTAATAAATATGTTGTTAGGCCATAGGTGGATGAAGTGGGTGATTGTAATCTGGGTACTGAAATTGACTCAAAATTTGTAAAACTTTCAAAATATCTACCTATGGATACAAAATAGAGGTATGTAAATTTATTTAAATAATTTATAGATGTCTTTGCTTGGAAATATGAGGATTTGAAGACATATGATACTAGTATTATTCAACATTGAATTCCTCTCAAACCAAGATTCAAGCCATTTAAGTGAAACTAATACAGATAAATCCCATTCATTTGCCCATAATTGAAAAAGAGCTTAAAAACTATTTGATGCTAAAATCATTGTCCCTCTTAGATATTCAGTGTGGGTAGCAAATTTAGTTCTAGTGGGAAAAAAGAATGGAGACATCAGATTGTGTGTTGATTTCACAAACCTAAATAGATCATCTTTAAAAGATAATTACCCTTTACCAAAAATGGACCATATTTTACAAAGGGTGGTAGGATCAAATATAATTTCCATGATAGCTGGATTTTCATGTTACAACCAAATGTTTATGGATCCGACTGCTAAGGAATTGATTGCATTTACTACACCTTGGGGTACATTCATGTATGATAAAATTCCCTTTGGTCTTATGAATGCAGGGGATACTTTCCGGAGAGCTATGTATTTATCTTTGGTGGGAGAAAAGGATAAATTTGTGGTTATATATTTAGATGACTTGACTGTGTTTTCTCAAACAAATGATGAGCACTTAAAACATTTGAGACAAACTTTTGTTAAATGTAGAAAATATGGTCTTTCACTAAATCCTAAGAAATCACACTTTGCTATGCAGGAAGGAAAGTTGTTGGGACACATTGTATGCAAGAAAGGAATAAAGATAGATCATTAACGTGTTGAATCTATTCAAATGATCAGTCTACCCAAAAATAAAAAGGAAATCCAATCTTTTATTGGTAAGATCAACTTTTTAAGAAGATTTATCCCAAACTTTGCAGAAATTATAAAGGATATAACAAAAATGATTAAGAAGGATCAAATAGTCAAATGGAATTCAAAGGAAAGAGAGTCATTTGAACAAATCAAGAAAGCATTAGGGGAAGCTCCAATATTGGTGAGTCCTAATTATGATAAATAATTCCTTATTTTTTCTTTTGCTGCTAAAAACACTATTGCTGCTATGTTATTGCAGAAAAATGAAGATAATTACGAACAACCTATTGCATTTTTCAGCAAGAGTCTAAGAGATGTAGAGTTAAAATACAATATTTTAGAAAAAAAATGCATATGCTATGGTAAAGGCCTTAAAATCCTTTAGGGCATACATTTTACATTAAAAAATCATTGCATATGTTCCTAACAGTTCTATTAATGAAATTTTAAGACAACCTGATAGTGATGGGAGAAGAGGCAAATGAATTGCCAAAATACAAGAATATGACCTGGAAATTAAACCAACTAAATTAATAAAAGGCCAAGGTCTCACAAAGATTTTGGATGAATCCAGCTGTAAAGTCCTTGGAGTTAATCTTGTATCATCAGAAAATGGAAATCCAACATTAGAGTCTAAGGAAGTAAATACACGACAAACTATTGATCAAAAGTATAATGCCTTACATTGGTATAGAGACATTGTAAGTTACCTGCAAACTTTCACTTGTCCACCATATCTAAGTCCATCTAAAGCAAGAAATCTAAAGCTACAAGCTGTCAAATATTGCATCATGTATAACACTCTTTATTGGAAAGACTCTCTAGGTTTCCTATTAAGATGTTTAGTTGAAGATGAATCTGAAAGAATTATATAGGAATTCCATAAAGGGACTCGTGAAGGTCAACATACATGGAGGGCCATAGCCTACAAAATTTTAAGGGCTGGTTATTACTAGCCTAAATTAGTTTTTGATGTAAATTCTAAAGTTAGAGCTTGTAGAGAGTGCCAGATCTTTGTTGGAAAACATAAATTACAATTTCTACCATTAGTACCTGTTAAAACTGAAGCACCCTTTCAACAAAAGGGTTTATACTTCATAGGGTAGATTCACCCATCTTCTAGTGCTCAACATAAATGGATATTTACCGCAACAAATTATTTTACCAAATGGGTGGAAGCAATTCCAATCAGGTTTGCTATTGATTCTATGGTGATTGATTTCTTAGAAAATAACATTTTGGCTAGATTTGGGTGCCCTAGAAAAATCATTATTGATAATGCTCAAGTTTTTAGATCCATGGCAACGATTAATTTCTGTCAGAAATATAATATTGTCCTTGTTCATTCAACTCCATATTATCCACAAGGCAATGGATTAGCTGAATCTTCTAATAAAAGTCTTTTGGGAATTGTCACGAAAATTTTAACAGATAATAAAAAAGCTTGGCATTCTCATTTGAAGTATGCTCTCCAGGAAAATAGAATTATCACAAAGAGATCTATAGTTATGCCTCCTTACCAATTGGTCTATTGCATTGATTCAATACTCCCTATTAATTTGGCTTTGTCTGTTATGAAATTGTTTCGGGATATAAGAGAGGAACCTAATCATTTAACAAGGAGGATCAATCATATTATTGAAGTACATGAAAGCGGAGAGTAGGTCAATGACAAACTTCAAGAATATCAAGATCATATGCATAAATGTTTTGACAGAAGTGCAAAAGAAAGAAGCTTTGAACTTGGTGATTTAGTGCTCAGATGGGATGGGGGAAGAGAGGAACCGGGAAATCATGGAAAGTTTGATCATAAGTAGTTTGGACCATATCATATTGCAACAATTGTGGGAAGGAACTCATTTTCTCTTCAAAATATCAGAGGAGAAGTATTAGAAATTCCCGTTAATGGGAATTTTCTTTCTTAGCAATGATTATATTCATTTCATTCATTGTAAATATCGGTGTGGTGTGGATTTACATTGGCATTCACTTTTTTTTAGATTGAATAACTCTTTTTAATGAGAAACAATTTGATTAAAGTTTTTGAGTGATTTTAGAAAATAATAAATTTCTTCAAACTGATGATTTGTTATAGTTAAAGAAGTTAGGCTTAGTTTGGATTTTTTTTTTCTAGTTAATTTCAATGAAATCAATGACAATGATGTTATTAAATAATACAATTTGAACTGAATAAATAAGATTAAGTCTTTCTTTCTTATTTAATTACATGAATCTTTATAGAAATAATAAACTTGTTAATAGAAGAAAATTAGGCATACTACTCTGACAAGGTCGGTGAAAATTTTATTTATTTCCTTATTTCAGTTGAAAAAGTATGTTTAGAATAATCCTTGTAAATTTAACCTTGATATTAGATTATAGTTGATTATTTGTCTCAAGGTTAATCTTTAATCATAAGAAAATTACAAACATGTAATTTACTCATAGGAGAAGGTATATTTAGAAATGAAAGAAAATTAATCACATGGCATCCTTTAAGATGTAGATAGATCTACTATATTTTATATCGAAAACATATATCATCCCATGTGTTTTCTAACACACAAATTGCCCCCACTTTAAATTATTAAAGTAAAAAAATAAATGACAGATGGTGAAAGGAAATTCAAACATATTGATTGCCCCCATCTTGTCCAAAGGAAATGATGAAAGGAAATTCATTAAATGATTGCCCTCATCTCAAATAAATAAATCATTTTAATGAAGTGGTGAAAGGAAATTCAGTTTGGAGTATGCAGATAACTTCAATGGGGCTATGGACGCCTGACTGACAGTGAAGCAATATATGTGATGTCTGTTAAGACTGTTTACTCATTAATACTCTGTTATTAGTCATTTTCCAGTGATTTTTATATCCTAATCTGACTAGGTCTAAAAGAAAAAATATATAATCTAAATATTGTTTATAACCTTGAGTTAATAAAAAGTTAGTTAAAGGTATGATATTTTTGCTAAATTTAAATGGATTATTTTAGACAATTCTTGAGTAGATTTTAATAAGGAAATTCTCTATTAACCTTACTTGAGATTTATTATAAAGCATGTTTTAAATATCTATATATTGATAGTTTTACTACTTCTATATAGTGTTAAATTTCATAAGAAGAAAAGTATTTGGTCACTTTGATTTTTAGAAATAATAACTCCATTTCCCAATAAAGTAGACACAAGGTCTAATGTTCTTAGTGCCTCACATGGAGCCACTATTCCCAAATGGAACCAAATGTTGTAAAATAGGTTAAATTCTAGAAAGAATTCAAAATTTTTAGTTTTTGGGGTCTTATACTAGATATATTCAATTTTTCCTTAGTTTAGATTTTAATATAATTTAGTTGTTGTATAAAGATAAGATTAGGTTCTTGTTAATATATAAATTTTAAGTATCAAATTATAAATAGATTAGTGTTAATTTGATTTTTAAATTAGGTTTTATTTTATTTTATTTATAGTGCATTATATTAATTTTGTACATAGTTATTATATTATTGTAAATAAAGTTTTATATTTTAAATATTATATAGTTATATTGTTATATGGAATTAATTATATAGTTTTATCGTGTGTCATATAGTTTTAACTATATAATAGCGGTTATTACTAAAGTTCGATTTGTTTGTAGGTCAGAACACTGATTGGGCATGATCGAGATTAAATCAACAAACAATAATCTATTTCACGCTTTAACTTTCATAAGCTATAATGGGAAGGTGCAAATGCGAAAACTTAATAAACCAAATTCGTGCATACCACATTTCAACATGAAGTTCTATCACATTTCTCCTTGGGGCCTTTTCAAATCCACTCAGCCAAATGCGAAAACAAATGAAATTCTGCCCCATATCAAAGTAAATAATAAAAGGAATGTTTTGTTTATTATTATTTTTACAACTTCGAAGGTCAAGTGCTCTTGACTGTATCTTTGTCAAAGATTTCAAACCTATTTCGTGCCATCCATCTTTCGAACCGGTGATTTCTTCGAATTCTTATCCTGTTTTTATCCAAATTTAGTATGGATTTTGAAAAAACCAACCAGTTAAGCAAGAATAAAGGCCTAATTAACGTAGAATATAAATGATTGATCGATAGTTATAAATATACCTTTGATCCAAAGGTTTCCTTTGATCTTCTAGATCTTCACACGAATTCTTTACAGAAGTTTAGTAATTTTGTTGATCATTACCATGTCTGAGAGTCCAACCTGCCTAAATTTGTCATTCCCCAAGTTTGCAATTTCCCTGAATTTGTTTCCTTGTGTGATGCTTCCTGTTATCACATAAAGTTGTCAAGGGCCATAGGTGCATATCGATATACCCATGTTTTTTTCCTTGCCTTGTCTCTCTATCTTTCGCAGGCTAGGTCTTCAAGTCAAAAAGGTCAAGGAATTTTTTTATCTGGGTCGTAGATCTCATTAGGAGAGATCAATGGTGGAAAATAATCACGGGAATCGGGAGTCTAATATATTTTTAAAAGTGGTTCGTCAAAGGTCCGAACTCCTGAAATCTAAAATCAATAGGGACCGTCTGATTCAGAGAGACACGTGGCACAAGATCAATGATTTCATAGTTTCGTGGAGTGGAAAAGTCAAAGTCCAGAGTCGTGAGAACTTGCAAAGTGCGAACTCACGAGTTGATCTAAGCCATTGGATCGAGGAAAGTTGTGGATTGTTGATCTGAGGCAAACACAAAATCAGAAATCGAGAGAAGGGAGGTGAGTAGTTTTTCAACTTCCTGAGACGCGAAGTCCCGATACCTGAAGATTAGATCTAGACCGTGGATCATAGAAGGATGTGTGGCACAAGATCTGAGAGGTCATGATTTCGTGAATCAAAGGTCTTAGCATGGAGAATGACACAAGTTCGCGAATGCGAAATCGCGAAGCACTTGGGAGCTAAGCGCCAGGTTGTGGCCCGGGGTCGCTTGATTTGATGAAGAGGCTGGTACCAAGAGCTCTAGGAGCACGAAGGAAAGAGCACAAAGGAAAGGGCGTTGATTTCACAGAGATTTGCAGATCCTTGAGGCATCACGATTGACTTGAAGAAGTCATGGGCATCGCCTAGAAACATTCATGGGTTCTAGGCCTCATCTTGATCCCAATGAAGGAAGTTATTGAAGATAGGGGCATCAGTTGGGACCTCGTCTCACCCCATAAATGGAAAGCGTTGCAGAGAGCAGCCATGAAGGAAAATTGTCCACCCGAAGCTTCTTCCTAGATGGATTTTCCTGTAAAATGAATAATTGCGCCTGTCTCGCATCTAACATGAGAATACCTGCACAGTCTGACAGAGCGTGCGCCGATTGGAAACTTTGAATGAAGGGGCCTGATCACACTCCTGATAGTTGCAACAATTTTAGTATATATATGATTAGGGGATCAAATTTTGCTCAAAAATTCAAAGTGCTCAGAATCACATCAAATCAAACGAGAGCGTAGGCCTCGTTGTTGCAAACCCAACGCAACTCATTTGGGTTCAAACGAATGTCGGGAGCGAGAGATATCGCGTTCTGTTCAAAATGGCAAACAGGCAAAAAAAGGAAGTTGACTGTACAGTTCGTATAGTCCATACGAACGATGATGTGGTAGGCCGTATGGATGACATGGCAGATCATATGCTGATGTGGCAGGCTATACGGATGATGTGGCAGACCATATGTTGACATTGAAGACAATTATTGGGCAGTTGGCATATGACGTGTTTGTTGGCAGCGAATGGGATGACGACACGTGGCCCAATCAAAGGATGCCACGTGTCACTTGTTTGTTGGTTAAAACCTTTGCACTCAGCAGGAGTCGACCCCATGACCTCTGAGGCAGGGTAAAGCTTTGGGAAAGGCCACCCAACTGGCGCGCCCATGCATGTTCCTTGTTATATATATGCAAAGCATTGTATTTAAATTTGTTTAAATGTATGTGGGGGCGTGGACCGGGCCGGGGCTAAGCCCTGGCCCATGGTCATGTGTTGTATTGTATG
>ML838152.1:33787-44693 GCA_009831015.1 Picea engelmannii | reverse complement strand
AAATTTAAAATCACTATTTAACGAAAATGTCAAATGCATAAGAGATTAATGAGGTCTCCAGATGATGAGTTGATGAGCTATAATAGTTGAATCAACATCTAAAGTATAAATTCTTTTAATTACACTGTGTAGACACAAGTGACTTGAAAAAGGGACTCTTAGCTCACGGAAGTACTCTTTATAGCTCATATTTCTTGTTTAAAATGCATTGAACATATTTAAAATGAGTTGATGAGCTATACATAACATAATAGTTGAATCAACATCTAAAGTATATTTCTTGTTTAAAATGCATTGAACATATTTAAAATCACTACTTAAATGTGCGCACAACTTCACTCATTTTACTTTAGCTTCAAACCAATAAAATGTCAAATGCATAAGAGACCAATGAGGTCCTATACTAAGAGAGATGAGCTATACAAAACATAATAGTTCAAACCAATAAAATGTCAAATGCATAAGAGACCAATGAGGTCCTATACTAAGAGAATGAGCTATACAAAACATAATAGTTCAAACCAATAAAATGTCAAATGCATAAGAGACCAATGAGGTCCTATACTAAGAGAGATGAGCTATACAAAACATAATAGTGGAACCAACATCTAAAGTATCAATTCTTTTAATTACAATATTTAGACACAAGTGACTTGAAAAGAAAAGAGACTCGTGGAAGTACTCTTTATAGTTCATATTTATTGTTTTAAATTTTGATCAATTTATAATCATTCGTCAAATTTAATAAGCAACAAGGAAATAAATCAAAAGAATTCAAAACAAATACATCATATCTACTAAAAAAGCCATTGTAACAACTACATTGATGCTAAGATAAACCAATAGGTATTTTGATCAATTTATAATCATTCATCAAATTTAATAAGCAACAAGCAAATAAATCAAAAAAATTCAAAACAAATACATCATATCTACTAAAAAAGCCATTGTAACAACTACATTGATGCTAAGATAAGTCATTGTAACAACTACATTGATGCTAAAATAAACCAATAGGTATAACAACTACATTGATGCTAAGATAAACCAATAGGTATGTTCAACGCTTATGTGAATGCACAATTATGTGCAAACGTTTTCACATCCAATATGCCATCCAAATTTAAAATCAATACTTAAAGTGCACACAATTTGCAATCATTTTACTTTAGGTTCAAACCAATAAAAAGTCAAATGCATAAGAGAATAATGAGGTCCCCTACTAGAGAGATGATGAGCTGATGAGCTATACAGAACATAATAGTTGAATCAACATCTAAAGTATAAATTCTTTTAATTACACTATGTAGACACAAGTGACTTGAAAAAGGGACTCTTACCTCACAGAAGTACTCTTTATAGCTCATATTTCTTGTTTAAAATGCATTGAACATATTTAAAATCACTACTTAAATGTGTGCACAACTTCACTCATTTTACTTTAGGTTAAAACCAATAAAATATCAAAAGCATAAGAGAGCAATGAGGTCCTCTACTAAGAGAGATGAGCTATACAAAACATAATAGTTTTGTATAGAGAGATGAGCTATACAAAACATGAGACTCTTAGCTCATGGAAGTACTCTTTATAGCTCATATTTCTTGTTTTAAATGCCTTACATATTTTGATCAATTTATAATCATTCATCAAATTTAATAAGCAACAAGCAAATAAATCAAAAAAATTAAAAACAAGTACATCATATCTACTAAAAGAGTCATTGTAACAACTACATTGATGCTAAGATAAGCCATTGTAACAACTATGTTGATGCTAAGATAAGTCGTAACAACTATGTTGAAATCATTATAATGATAGTTGTTACAACGACTTATCTTAGCATCAACAAGAAATCATTATAATGATGAAACCATGGCTCTTTCTTAAAGATTTTTAGAGTGAACAAGAAATCATTATAATGACGAAAAAAACAATGTGAGAAAATCAACGTTGTTTCAGTAAGAGTGAGGACAACTTTGTGATGAAACACTCCAATATGAAAATTGCTTACATGCCCTATTTAGGTTCATGTGTGGCCATTGGTTTCTACATAGCAAACTAAAAAACAAGTAAAGGGGTCATGAAAGAGGCAATACATATTTAGAACAACATTAAATACTATTACTATTTAAATGTTACAAAAAATTGCATTTTCAAGTCTCTTGGTTTGATAATGCGTGACCTAATATGAATGTAAAAGAAGTAGAATAAAAAACTAATGTGGGTCATGGATGAAGGAATAAAATAACTAATAAATGGTGAAATTAGGTAAAAATATTTGATAGGTCCAATAAATCATAAATTGTATCTTGAATTTCCAGGTAGGTAAAATACAAGACTAAAGCAATACTCTAGTAATAAAGATTAGCAATAGAAAAAAAATGGTTGAATTAACAATTATCGTATTAACACATGCATGTAGAAGCGACTCGAAAATGAAAGTGTAGTAACACTACAAGTAACTCATAAAATATTAAATACATATTGTTATAATAGAGTAAAATACAAGACTAAAGCAGATTAGCAATAGAAAAAATAATGGTTGAATGTTGAGATTGGATAGCAAGGAAAGTCTTCACCATGCATGGCATCCTATCATGGAGGACGACAATGAAACTTATCCAAGTTGATGGGTTAATCTTTTTCTTAAAATTGTACTTCGGAAAAAGTACATTAAGTGGATTATATTTTAATGTTGACTTAATGAGTATTTTTTATAAAGTTAAGTGAGAAATAATTTAAGTTGTGGTCTTTTAATCTTGACCATTGATCTCATAAGGTGTATGAGGATCAATACTGGCCCTCCATCCTTTTGGGAATGGGGTTTCTCACTTGCTCATTGAGTAAAAAAGAGATCAACTTGGAGAGGGGTGCATTATGCACAAGAGAGATTTTTGAAGAGAGAAAGAGGATAATTGTTTGTGGGTTTGGAGAGAGAGTTTGCATGGAGACAAGGAGACTTCTACACTGAGATTGGCACACATCTTCAGCATTGCAGAAGTTTCCTACAAATATGATCGGGAGGATTTGCAGAAGGGGACCATACATTTGTTGATGAGGTTTTGTATTTGGCTGGGTTGATATTATTGTAAGAGACCTCTATATTTTCCTACTCAATAATAATAAAATCCAAACCTGTTGCACGGTTTTCCCTCCGGGGTTTTTCCAATGACGAATTGTCCAAAAATTACTTGTGTACATGTGATGTGATTGTTGTTATTTTTTACTATTAAGTTCCTCGCTATTATTTTATGTTGTGTATTATTTATTTGTGAAAAAACCCTGACATAATCAGTTAACAAAAAATTTAATTGATTTAGTGAATTGGGTTTGAAGAAACTTCACACTAATATGAATGTAAAAGAAGTAAAATAAAAAACTAATGCGGGTCATGGATGAAGGAATAAAAAACCTAAGGAATGGTGAAATTACGTAAAAATATTTGATAGGTCCAATAAATCATAAATTGTATCTTGAATTTAGACTAAAGCAGTACTCTAGTAATAAAGATTAGCAATAGAAAAAATAATGGTTGAATTAACAATTATCGTATTAACTTATTTAATTACACATGCATGTAGAAGCAAGTGACTCGAAAATGAAAGTGTAGTAACACTACGAGTGACTCATAAAATATTAAAGACATATCGTTATAATAGAGTTCAACTACAGAAAACACAATGGTTGAACCAACAATTAATGAATTAGCTTATTTAATTGCATGTTCCTAAAGAAAAGTGACTTGAAAATAAAGATTTAGTAACGCGGGTTTCTCTAACAAGGGTAGTAAGCATGATCTTTAATTAAACATATTCTATTATAAAGGTAAAATGTCTATGCAAGGTCCAAAACTTAAGTGGTAAAAGATTCTCACAAAAAATTCAACATGTCATGCAATTATATCCAACCTAGTAGAAAATACAACTAATGTATTAGCATATAAATTACACATGCATTTAAAGGAAAGACACTTGAAAATGAATATTTAGTAACCCGTGACAACCTTTTGTGAAAAAAAAACTAAGCCAAAATTCTTGCTTAAGGATTTTTAGTGAGAACAAGAAATCACTCTAACAAGGAAAGAAGTGGTGCGAAGAACACATAGCTCCTTTGTTACATGCCATTATGTAGTTTCAATGTCATAGTAATGCAATAATAAAGCATGTTTTGTGCAAGGAAGGAATCCCATTCATGGAGATTACTTACAACAACATCAAAGCACGAACCAAGTTTGGATCTATTTAGGGCTACGTATAGCTATTGATTTTGACATAGAGAATTATAAGACGAGATAATTTATAGATATGTGGTAGATCATGCAAGATAAACACAAAGATTGTACAATACAATACATACATACCAAGAAAATACAATAAATATTAAGAACACAAGGAAATCGATTAAGAAAATACAAAACATACTAAGAACACTATAGTATGATCTTCTAAGCTTGGTGCTAAAGTATATATAAAGGTCAAGCCAAATAGTTGTGTCCACTTAAAACTCCATTTAGCTCTTCACAAGGTATTGTGGCCCATCACAATTGTTCTAAACATTAACCTATCTTGTCGCAATTACCGGAAAGCAAATTCAAAATTATATTGATAGAATTAGAATTTACTCTGAAGACCCAGCTCAAATGGGAGCATAGAATATATGGTTGAAAAGTATATTCTGAGACCTTTCCAATGAACACAAAAATATTATAAATACAGGATAGATGTGAGCATTTGAAGAGTATCCAAGAAAGAAGAGAAAGTACAATTGCACAGAAGAGATCTGAGGTGCACAAGAGAAGCTAGGGAATATTTTGGGGGTCTAAAAGATGCAAAAGAGGACTTTTCTTGGAGTTTTAAGTGTGCACTATGAAGGAATAAGGTCTATGACACTGCAAAGTGCGTTGTTTTTAGACTGTGATGCTGCAATCTGGAAATATATTCTAGGAATGATGCTGCAAAGTGCGTTGTTTTTAGGTTGTGATGTTGCAGTCTGGAAATATATTCTAGGAATGATGCTGCAAAGTGTGTTGTTTTTAGGCTGTGATGTTGCAGTCTGGAAATGTATTCTAGGAATGATGCTATGAGGTTCGCTAGGTCATGAAGGCTAAATCTGACTAGGGTTTGAAGCTATGTCTAAGGTATGAAGCAAGGAGAGGCGTTGGAGCATGAAAGTTAAGGGTATGATGACGATGTAAAATGCATGAGGTATGAGGCATGCAAGTGAAGTAAAAAACACTCTGTGTATGAAGATCTTAGATTAGTACCTATACATGTTTTACTGACTTGGTGTTTAGCTGAAGAGATTGGTGTCTCTAGTAGGTTGGTGCCTACAAGCTTTGTAACAGTGTGTTGGTGCCTACAAGCTTTGTAACAGTGTGTTGGTGCCTACAGACTTTTATAAAGATAAGTTTTTGTGGTTTTCTCCCACAAGGGTTTCCAAATTAAACTATGTGTATTGTGATTTGAGTTTACATGCATCTATTGTTTTAAAGTTAATGAATGATTGATGACTATTCATTTAAATTATACAGTTTCTTATACTAATTCAGCCCCCTCTCAATATAAACATTTTCTTGCTTTGTCTTATGTATTTAGTTGAACAAAGGTAAAATATATATGTTTTAAATCATTCCCTAACACTAAAAGTTCATGGAAAATAGCTCTAGGGAACCTCAAGGTTGAGGTGAAATTTTTTACTTTGCATTGAAAGGTGATTTTTGAGAAATTTTAGCGCTAATCTTGACATAGAAAATTAAAAGGCAAGAGGTAGTTTCTAGAATTGTGGTAAATCATGCAAGACGGATTCTAAGAACATAATAACATGAAAAGGGGTTAAGAAAGGGGTAATGCATATTGAGGCCAACTGTAAATACTATGATCTTCCAACCTTGGTAATAAAGTATATATAAAAAGGTCGAGTCAAATAGTTTCCCTACCCACAGGAAAGTGCATCAAGCTCTTATCAAGGTATGGTGGCCCATACGAAATTGTTCTAAAAATTAAACTCTTACTAGTTGCAATTACCCCATCCTCTTAAGATTAACTTGTTTTATAGAAAAGCATTTTCAAAAGTCTCTTGGTATTATAATGTGTCACGTACTTATATGAATGTAATAGAAGAATCAAAATATTAAGAAATTTTTCTGGGTATAGGCCATGAATCAAATATATACAAAAAATTAGCAACATAAGGAAAACAAAAACATTTAAGCATCTTTGTAAAATGGAAGGTTCAAAGTTGTACCAACATTGAGGTGCATTAAAAGCACATTTGTTCCAATTTGAGATCTTCTCGCAATGTTTCGGGTTGTATCAACTAGGTACAACAATTCAAATGACTACCATGTTGTATCATTTGTTTGAGCATTGATAGAGTTTTCCCTCTCTTCTTCATGGTGATGTTCTCCATAATGGGTCTTACACCATGTCAATAATGTTGTGTGTTACAACAAAGTTTTGATGGTTTTAATGGATGTGTCTTAGTAAAATCATGGTTATCCATGTATTGATTCATTCAATTCAATTTTGAGCATCATTCAACATCTATTTCATTGTTTAGTGCATTTACAATTTCATATTTGATATCATAAAGCCAATGTAAGAATTCTTTAGTGATTTTATGACTAAACCAATGGGAATTTCCAAATTGATAAGTATCAAAGTTGGTTTCTTTATTCCAAAAGAAGAACTTGTCCATGGAAGGAAAAGTTGGTGATGAAAAGAACCTGAAATTGGCACCAAAAGCTGGAAAAGGGGATTAAGAAAAACCGAAGAATTTTATGAAGAAAGGGCTAAGAGATTAGATAAGATAATTTTATTAATATCGAACAAATGACCGCAAATAGGTTAATGGCACTGCTAAGTACAACAATGTGTGATGCAGGAGCATCTTGTTCTCCTCAAACTCTTCAAAGTTAAAAAGACCATAAGGACTTGATATTTTCCCATGAAGGGTGGATTGTGAAATCATTGTAAAACTATGTAAATATCCATACTTTCATAGCATAGAATTAGAAGGTTCTAGAAGTAAAATGAAGAGTCAAGTGGGTGACGACTCATTGTAACAAATATTTAATTAGTGGCAGCATTCGAAGTGGACTCAAAAAGATTTAGGAGTGAGTCATTGAGAAGATGGAATCGAAATTCTATCTTTAGAAATAGTTATAGGAATTGTAGGAGTTAGTTAAAGCTCAATCTTGCACATATGAATGTCAGCCTACAGGCATTTAGAAGGACAAAGGCGGCCAACAAAAGGTGAAATAGGCCATAATAGATTTGGTCATGGTTTTGTTAAATTATGTACAGTTGCAGTTAATAAAAAAAAGGCAGATTCGCCACCATATTGTGTATATAAATCTGTGTGTTCAGTATTGGATGGGGAGAGAATACTCTTGTTGAAGAGTTAAATGATTGAACTGTGGTATTAAAACTCTGTTTTCGAGTTCATGAAATCTTTGTTCATGATGGTCAACCCTGTCATTAAAAATCTAGTGTTTTGTTAATCCTGTAACAAAAAATATGAAGGTGTATACAATGCTAGATATCTACTTGCAGGCTTAGTTAAATATTGTATAGTGATAGCAATGGGAAGAATGATACACATGTATCGTTGGATCAAACTCTGAGTTTGCAAGGACCATCGATTCTATGAGTCAAAATCCCCGACAGAGTTGAAAATCAAAAGTTTGGCCAGGTCAAAGGAGGAAAGTTACATCCAGAACCGTCGATCATCGTGGGAGGTTAGATCTACGACGGACACATGTGTTTCGGGGACGAATATGTGAGGAGATTAACTAGAGCCGAAAAGTTTTATTCCTTTGAGTTTTGAATTCCGATCTCAGATCAGATGGTTGGTATCATTTCGGTGATTGGAAATAAGTATGGTGGAACCCCAACGCTGACGGAGCCGAAATAATCCAGATCGTCGATTGTAGATATAAGGTATTGCTATAACTGTTGGATCGAGATTTATTTAAATTGGTTATTATTTTAATATGGTGTTAGCCCCCGGTTTTGGTGTGGGGTCATATGTGTGAAAGAACTAAGAGGTAGTGCTTCAGTTCTGTGTTTTAAATTATAAAACATGATCATAACCTCTGGTTTCTTTGGAAGGAGAATTAGCCCGAGAGCTAATTCTATAACTGGATGATATATTTAATGGGTTTTGAGTCTTGGCATTATAACCATGGAGTTTGTGAAGGGTTAAACTGAGTTATTGAGAACAAATTTAGAAGTTTATATAGTTTAAGAATTTAAGAAAATGATACTTGGTGATCCTTTTGATCGGAGAAAGAAATTGGTCCTTTTGAACCTATAAATTCAGAACACATAATCCTTTTAATGTTTTTAAAACTGGATTTGGGACAGTTTATGAATTTGATAGAGATGATGAAGGGTTGTAGTCTCTTTAGGGAGGCTTAAGTGTATCCTTTAATGTTTTAAGGTTGCCATTTTGGGATATTGTACCTGGTGGGTACATCAAGTGGTATCAGAGCGAGGTTAAAGCTCTTTGGGAGGTAAAAAATCTGAACAAAGGTTTATGCTCTCGAATTTATATGAGCTAATGCAAAAATTATATTGCACGTACAAAGGCGATTGCATAAAAAAATCCAGGTTGTTAAAACCTGATAATGCAAAGAGGATAATGCAAAGATATTACAGAGAAAGAGGTTCAGATTATTAAAATCTGACAGGCAGAGGCATGGTATTAAGAAATGACCATTCAAAGTGCAGACGAATGGTGAAAGAAAATCAACAAGAGATCTTGAGGGAAAATTGGCATATTTTGTATGTTACTCTGGTTTTAAGTTGTGTTTGCAGGTTAAAAGCAAAGGTTGATAGCAGCAGACAGCTAGGAAGTTGTAATAGAAGGACAGTTATGTTCTTGAGAGACCATGAGAGCTATTAAACAGTGTCATAACCTAAAGAATTCCAACAGAGGTTGGATAGTGAGGACAAGTGAATGTTCTCAAAAGGAAGTGGAATATTGCAGAGCCAAGAGGAGCCAATAGGTCAAGCCAAGGAGATAGCTTGTTGAGGTATGAAGGCAGGTATGGAGACTTGCTAAAGGTGAAGGCTTAGGTGTAGTCCACAAGTGAACAAGATGGAGTTCACAAAGGAGGAGAAGACAATGATCATTGAAGGTCATTAAAGAGGTTCAGAGGAAAGCCATGGCGGAAGGGAATATGCCAAGGTAAAGGGCATAGAGGAGATGAGTCAAAAGGAATTTGGCAGAGAGACGACTGAGATAATAGATGAACTCAGTTACATGGAGAAGCTGCTACAAGAGGAAGACAACCAGAGAAGAGGATGGAGTATGAAGAAGCAAGTTCGGTGGCCAATGGTACAATTATTCGTAAAGAAACTAAGGAAAAGTATAAGGGAAATGAAGAAAGAGAAACTCAGAGGAGCTGAGTTCAAACACAGGCCATTGACAGAAGAAGAAGTTCATTACTGTGAAACAGAGCAAGGTGACATCTTTGGAGAGGATGATGAGGAAAAGAGACCAACTGAGAGTCTCATGGACTCTTTGGAGAGTTCAGATCAACATAGGATATGTTGACAAGTAAGGCTGACAAGCCTAATGTTTTTTCTGACATATTGTTTGTGGTTGCAGGTTTAGCAGGGGAAGCTGTCGATAATCAGAAGGAAGAGAAAGAAATGTATAAAAACATTTCAAGCAGTCAAGAACAAAAAATCATTCTGATGAAGGAGGAGGCCACAATGCCTCATGAAAACAGTCAAGTTGGAGCCCATATGCATGTTGCCAAAGAAGCAAATGAAGAACAGTTATTGCAAACTGCTACACAGGAGAAGCAGGTGATAGACAGTCACTTGAAGTTGTCATGAAGATGAAGGAAATATACAAAGACATTTCAAAGAAACAAGATCATAATTGCACTCTGATGGAGAATGAGGCTATATTGTCTCATGAAGATAACCAAGGAGAAGCACATGCACATTGGGTTAAAGTAGAGACTGACAGACAGTCATAAGAATTTATTGTCGAGGATATGAAGGAATATGAGGAAGCTCACTGGTGTAAACTTGAGCAGAGATTGATGCTCAATGATGGTATTGGTAGCTCCATCATTTGGATGGAGACATGCAAAGAATTGCAGGAACGTGTGTTTGCAGGTGGTCAAGCCCTAAATGATGGTGTAAGGGAAACATTGTCTCAAGCAGACAGAGATAAGAAAACTTCAGCAGAAAACTCAGAAGAAGGAAAAGCCATGATGAGGATGGTAACAACAGAATTTTATAATGTTAAATCTGATATTGGGTATGTGAATGCAGGTTATGAAGATTTCAAGAATGTGGTGAAAGAAGAATTGCCTTGTCAAGGGCATATTCAAAATTCTGTTATACAGGAAATACTGTTTCATGAAAATATTAAGAAAGATGTTGAAAGTATGGAAATGATTAAAGACTTAAGTAAGCCAGTGGATTGGCTTAAAGCTATTTATGTTGAGCACATGTTATATTGGACTACAAAGGAATGTAAGGAAGCAATGATGAAATTGACTGATAAGGATGTTGTTGATATGGTAAGTGAAGGTACGAGGCATTTGGTTTTAATTGGTTGTTTTAGTCAAATTCAAAATAAGAATTTGCATGAAAGATTCCATAAGATAAATGTGGAATTGAAAAGAGTGAAGCAATGTGTATGTAAGTATTCTCAAAGTCTTGAGAGTATTCAAAGATATGCAGGAGAAGATATTATTCAGCCAAAGGATAACATCAATAACAGACAAAAGCAAGGATGCTTAGCCCAAGGAGATGTTACTGGAAGAAATCAAAGATTGCAGGGAACAACAGAAATTGATTCTGTGATTGAGGAACTGTGGAAGTTGATGATGGAGCAGTATAGATGGAGGAAACTGACAGTAGAAGGGATGAACAGTCA